>CAUYRB010106262.1:0-107929 GCA_963574695.1 Propithecus perrieri
GTGGTATATGTATACCATGGAGTACTATTCAGCTTTAAGAAACAATGGTGATATAGCACCTCTTGTATATTCTTGGAAAGCGCTGGAACACATTCTACCAAGCGAAGTATCCCAAGAATGGAAAAACAAGCACCACATGTACTCACCATCAAATTGGTATTAACTGATCAACACATAAGTGCACATATAACAATAACACCTATTGGATCTTGGGCGGGGGGTGGAGGAGGGAGGAAGGGACGGGTATATGCATACACAAGGAGTGCAATGCACAGCACCCAAAGAATGGACATATTTGAAACTCGGACTTAAGAGGGGAGGGGGGGCAAGGGCAACATACGTAACCTAAACATCTGTGCCCCCATAATATGCTGAAATTAAAAAAAATAACATAATAATATTTTAATGTAATAATTATTTAATAATATAAATAATAAATAATACAGCACATCAGCATAATAAAATACAAAAACCACATAATTATCTCAATAGATGCAGAAAAAGAATTTGATAAAATTCAATATCCTCAGGATAAAAACTCTCAATAAACTAAACATATAAGGTATATATACCTCAACATAATGAAAGCCATATATGCCAAACACAAAACTAACATACTGAATGGAGAAAAGCTGAAAGACTTTTCTTTAAGAACTGGAAGAAAACAAGGATGCCCACTTTAACCACATCTGTTGAACATAGTATTAGAAACCTAGCCAGAACAATCAAGGAAGAGAAAGAAATAAAAGGCATTTGAATTAAAAAGAGGAAGCCAAATTGTCCCTCTTTGCCACAGATATGATCTTACATCTAGAGAAACCTAAAGACTCCACCAGAGACTTCTTAGTCCTGATAAATAAATTCAGCAAATTTGCAGGATACAAAAGCAAGACACAAAAATCACTAGAGTTTCTCTATATCACTAATCAACTAGCTGAGAAAGCAAGCAAGAAGACAATCCCACTTACCATAGATACAAAAAAAAATTAATAGAAATACAAGGGATGTCCCGAAAGTATCTAGCCATTGCTAAGAAAACAAGAACATATTGCATGGCTGGGTACTTTCCGGACAGCCCTCATAAACTTAACCAAAAAGGTGAAAGACTTCTATAAGGAAAACTAAAAGACACTGATGAAAGAAATTGAAGAGGATTCAAACAAATGGAAAGACATCCCATGCTCATGGATCAGAAGAATTAATATCATTAAAATGACCATATTGCCTGAAGTAATCTATAGATTTAATGCCATCTCTATAAAAACTCCAGCATCATTTTTCACAGAAATAGAAAAAAAAAAAACAACCTGAAGTTCATACAGAACCTAAAAAGAGCCCAAATAGCCAAAGCAATCCTGGGCTAAAAGAATAAAGCTGGAGGTATCACCTGCCTTACTTCTAAATATATTATTACAAGATGATAGTAATCAAAACAGCATGGCATTGATATAAAAACAGACACATAGATCAGTGAAATAAAAGAGAGAACCCAGAAATAATCTCATGTGTTTACAGAAAACTGATTTTTTAAAAGAAAATTGCATTCTTATTATTAAAAGTAATTGGTTCCATGTAAGCTAATTGTCTTTTAATATTTTTTAATTTTTGCAAGTTATTCTGTAAAATAAATTCACAAATTTGAAACCATTCCTTTATTGTGCTTGGGATGCAATCATTAAAATTCCAACTATGACATTTATTAGCTTTGTGACTCTAGATAAATATCTGAACCTTCAAAGCCACAGTTTCTTCACTGTATAAACAAGGATAATAAAAATATTTCCTGGCTTTCTCATGGAGTTCTTTGGACGGTCAAAATAAAAATAAAATAATGTCTGTGAGAATAAGTTTTAATCCATCAATGATACAAAGCCCACTTTGGTGTGGGCTTTCCAGCCCTACAGATTCCATTTAATACAGAGCAACTCTGAGCAAATTTCTTAATTTTTCTAAACTGCAGTTTCCTCAGCTATAATGTGAGGACAATAGAACTTTGTTGAAAGAATTAAATTAGCAAGGTAAATATAACATAATATCTGTCTTATAGTGCTCGAAGATTAGTGGCTGTCATTCACTTACTCATTCCTTTGGTATTTATTTATTTAGTACATATTATGGGACTAAGGATAATCCCTGAATTCAAGGAATTTGTTATAATAGAAGGAGACAGGCCATAAACAAAGAGACAAACAAATAAATAAGACATCAAGACCAATACACATAATGAATACAATTAAAGAAGGAAAGAGGGTGGTAGGGAGAGATGAAGGTGCCGGTGTGTGTCGGGTAATCAAGGAAGGCCTCCCCGATGAGGTGCCATCTGAACAGAAACTTGAAGGAAGTAAGAGAAAGAGCCATGGCACTATCTGGAGGACTATTTGGAGGACTATCTGGAGGAAGCAGTGCAAAGGCCCTGAGGCAGGAATATGTTTGGTGTTTTCCAACAATAGCAAAGAGGTCAGCACAACTGGAGGACTGTGTGCAAGTGGGGAGTTGTAGGAAATTGTTCAGAGAGAAGCTGGCAGTCGGGTAACATAGAGCCATTTCTATTCTACGGAAGGGACTAGAATTTTACTAAGAATGAAATGAGAAGCTATTGAGAGATGTTCAGGTCAGGCACAGAGGGAAAGAAGGGGACAAGTGAGAAGGCAATTGTCCACATGCATGCCACAATGGCAGCAGGGGAGAAGTCATCAGAACCTGGGTACATTTTTGAAAGAAGAGCTGATAGAATTTACTGATGGATTAAATGTGGTAGACATGAAAAAGGGTCAAGGATTTGTTTCTTCACCAAGCAAGTGGGAAAATTGAGGTGTCATTTACTGAGATGGAATGACCATGGAACAGAGTAGACTTGAGTGAAAATAAAGCAAAGAAGAGTTCAATTTTAGATATGTTAAAATTATCGTGGAAGGTGCCTATTGAATGTTATTGTGAAGATGTCAGTTGGGTATCTGGATATACAAGTATAAATCAGCGGAGAGGTCCAGGTTGGAGCTACAAATTTGGAAGTTAGCCACCACAGGATCAGATGCATTTAATTAAAAGATCTGTGTCAACAGAGAAGTGAAGAGATCCAAGGACAGAGCTCCAATGTCCTTCAAAGTTTAGAGTTTGAGAAAATGAGCAATATTAAATAACAAAGGAGAATGAAAAGAAGCAACTGATAGGGTAGGAAAAGACCCACGGGAGAGTGGGTTGTGGAAGCCAATGGACAAACAGGTTTCCAAAAGAAGATAATAATCTGCTACTTCAGTGTGTAAGGTAAGGTGAGGCCTGAGAACTGACCACCGAATGTGTCAGTGTAGGGTTATTAGTGACCTTGAAAATCACTGCTCTGGCAGAGGAGTTGGGAGGAAAGCCTTATTGAATAGGTTCGAGGGAGAAGGAAGGAGAATTAGAGACAATGAGTTTAGACAATGCATTCAAGGGGTTTTGCTGCAAATAAAGGAGAGAACGAGGGAACTGAAAGGAAAGAGGGATATCAAGGAACCACCTTGTGTTTTAAAGATGGGGGCTATTAAAGCATGTTTGAAAGCTGAATGGGATGATCCAGTAAGAGTAGGAAAAACGAGTGATAATGAAGAAAGAGGACACAATTATAAAAGCCATATCTTTTAGTGGCGGGGGCGGGGGGGCGGAGATGAGACCCAGGAGACAAATGGGGCGATTGGCCTTGGATAGGGATGTGACTCGTCATCCTCAGAAGGAGGAAAGCAGAGTCTAGGCAGGCGGGGAGAGATGAGGTGGTGAGACTACAGGAAAATTCCTCCTTTTCCTCAGTGAAATAAGAGAAAAGAACATCAGAGAAGAGTGAGAAGGGTAGAAGAGGTGTTGGAGATTGAGGAGAGAGGAGAGTCATCTCAGACACTTGGCAGATGATTGAACCAAAGAAAAGACAGACTGATGACTGGTCAGCACTAAACATCCTCTCGAGGTTAGTGGTAAGTAAAAATGTTGGCCGGTGGCATACCAACATTTCTGTTACTAAGTTTGTGACATCGTTTAATGGGATTTTTTTCAAATTAATTAATAATTTTAAACTTATTTTTAAGAAATTGTTCTCAAAAAGCGTTTAGTTCTATATTTGTTTCCTGGATGTAGAAATTGATAATTCTCAAGAAGGTCATTGTAATAAGTTGGAAGTTATGTCTTTATTTCATGGATCTTCAGCCAATTTGGGACTTGGTAATGTAGACACAAAACACTATGTGCTCATTACTTTATTTATTCTTCTTCCATTCTGCCTTTTGCTTTTCTACATTGAAAGTTTTTACCTTAGAACCTGTCACCTCTAGACTCTCTGCGTCTCTGTTTCGGTCTCTGTCCGTGGCAACTAGTACTATATGATAAGCAGACTTCAAGATTGTTTCTATGTCCTGCGGAAGTAACCTTAACCTCTAAAGAGGCTGTCATTTTAATTGGTTGTCTTATTTAACAATATTATGCCTTAGCAATAATATTTAAATTTGTATCTCTGTTCCCTGAAAGAAATAAATACTGTGAGTTTCCTTTGGAAAGTCAGTCCCTTACTTGGAAATTCCCTTTTTCTCCCATACTGCTGGAAGTTGAAAAATAAAACAAAATCTAAGACTGCTGTATTTCTTCTTTAAACAAAAAGTTCAAAAGTGTAATCTTATTTAAATTAACAATGATGAACTCAATAATAAAGGAATATTTCAACAGTAAAAGATTTATGTTAAAAAATTCTTTCCTTAAACAGATTGAGATTAAACAATGATAAAATCCAAAACATTTTATTGGCTAATTTTTATCAGAGACTAAGTTCCAAAAAATTAATCTAATAGATGGTGGGGCTCCATATATTTCTAACCTCAGGATAAATCCTATCGGTACTTAATTTAACCAATATATTTAATTAAGAGAGTAAACTTGAAAATACACTTATCACTCTAAGAAGAATTGGCAGAAAAGGTCCTTTTATATATTTTAATATTTTATTCATTTTGTTTTACCAAAAAAATACTATCATGGCTAAATTGATTTGCTCTTTAATAGTTCCTATATTTTACTAGCTCCATCAGACATTTAAATTTTCTCATACTCTTGGGGTAATGGGCCTATTTATTGGGAAATAGGTTGATTTTATTTGGGGGGAAGAATAAAAGAGATTGAGAAGGCTGATTCGTAAGCCTGCAAAGCAATGAAATGAAACTATAAAGCAATGAAACTGAAAATATAAAGCATGTGGTTTTCATTGCTTTCAAAAAAATTTTTTAAAACCCACATGTTTTATAGCCTAGGGAAATCAACTAGACAAAAAGTGATCTGGCTTTGGTTTCTAAACAAGTCTGACTTTTCTGATACTAGCAGGAATAAGATCAATCACTTGCATATTTTGGAGTCATATGGCTTTAAAGAAAACAAATCATTGGGACTGTGAGCACCACCAGAATGAAAGAAGAACCTTCTGATCAGTCAGAAACTTGATTATTACAAGAACATTTTGATAAAATTTAAACAAGTGGATTTCAGGTAAATGTAGAAGAGAATTTTGAGAAAATATGGTCCCACCTGAATGGGTCTGAATGTCGTAACACAGTTATGGCCAATTTCCATATATACATTAAAAAATTGGATGTTTTATGTAAACTGATACTTATTGAAAAAAAGAAAGAGAGAGGGGAAGAAAGGATGGGAGAGAGGGAGGGAGAGAGGGAATAAGGAAGGAAAAGAAAAGAAAAGAAAGAAGGGCCAGCCAGAAATGAGATCAAATAAAAATGATTTATCAATGATGAAATGTCACTGTTCAGCAAGTTACTTTTTAATATTATAGTAAATCATACTCTTCTTATCAACATATATAGGTCAATCTATTTTTTAATGGCTGCAAAGTCCAGCATATGGAACGACCATAGGTTATTTAATCAATCCTCTGTTGTTAGTTTTTTCTATTTTTCTCCATTTTATGCAATAAAATATTATAGTTTTGATTTGTTTTCTAATTTTCAGTAAAGTTAATGATTTTACCATGACAGTTACATGCATATTATTCACCTAATTTGATTTCTTTATTAGAGTATTAGCTAATTGTTTTCTTTATTAACTTTTAGAAAAATATCTGAGTGTATACATGTTTCTTTATATGTAATAGATATTAACCCTTTGTTATCTAGATTGCAAATTTTTTCTCAGTTAACATTTTTAATTAGTTTTATCAGTCATTACTTTCCTTTATGATTTATGGGCTGCATGCCATACTTCATTCCCAAGTATTTGTATAAAAATACTTCTCCGATATTTTATCATTTCATGTGCTTTTGCCTTTCATATTAAGCTATTTTGCCCACCTGGAACTTATTCATAGATAGCATGAGAATTTAATTTTTTTCTGAAACTGATTCATAAGTAATTTTATTTTTAGAAAAATGCCTATGGTGTGGTGGTTGACACACAGCGTTTTTCAGTCATAATGATCTTTACTTAAGACTCAAATCTGCCTCTTTTGTACAGTGTGACTGTTAGCAAGTTATTCTTTAACTCAGTTCTTTCATCTGTAAAATGTGGATATTAAACCACATATCAAAGAATTGTGAAGAATAAATAAGAACATGAAGAAAACCATTTAGCATAGAACTGGGACATGAAAAGAATTCAATGAATATCAGTTATTCTCATTATTATTATCTGATTTTGAAATAAGAGTCACTATGATTATTTTCTGTAATGTTAGAAACATCTTATTGTTTAATTCTTTTATTAATATTTGTTTGTTGGTTGATTTATTGCTGAAATTAGCTAGTTGTTATGTTTGGCTTGGATTAGACTGAGAGTAAGGCAAAACAATTTATCTAGACACCTCTTTTAACTTTTCCTGCACATATCATAAAACCCATTGTGTAATGGCTCCAGTTTGCTGCTAAGAAATGAATGCCAAAATTTCTGTTACTTGCTTCATACTATATTCAGTGAGAGTCCAACTTCTAACTCATTTTCAGTTTAGTAGTGAACCTATGGTTGAGAGGTAGCAGGAACTAATTATACCCTGTTTAGTTTCTTAATTTTTATTGTAACTATTGCATTCTTCATGTGCTTATCTGTAAAAATTTTTGTCTCCTCCACTAAATTAATTATAATCACCTTAAGTGCAAAGACTCCATCCCCTAGCACCTTGCCTGGCTTACACTAGATGCTCAATAAATATTTCATGAATGATAAATGGAATGTCTGTCATCTACCTAATGTATTCCCTGAAATTATTTAAATTTTAAAACAATCTTGCAAGATAGACGCTATTATTTCCATTTCACAGATGAAGAGATTGAGTCCAGAGTTAGTGAAGCTGCCCAAGAGACTGAAAGTAAATTGGAGCGTTGGTAGCCTTTGTGCTGGTGGCTGAGGCAGAACTGGCCCTGCGTGGAGGATACTAAGTATGGGTCCTAGCTTGGCACTTTGCAGAGGCTGTTTCCCATTCTCCTTCCTAGTAAGGCCAATCTTAGAGGTTTCCTTTATGTAAAGTGGAACTAGGACCTGTATCAAGTAAGATAATTAGCTTTATTCCTGTCCCCATGAAGCTAAAATAGACACTCATCATTCCTGTGTGCAAGCGATCAAGCCTTACCCTCCACAAATTTGGCCAGAATTCCAATCTGTCTAGTGGTCAACTCACCAGTGACAAATAGGTTATAATCTAGTTTCAGAAAAGAAAAAGGGGCTAGATGTCTGAAAAAAACTGACACTGCCTGCAAGATAAGTTATGTTTTCCTGTGTCTGCAAGCTTTCTGCTCACCCGGGCTCTCTGCTCTGCTCATTTGTACAAGATAGTCTACAAAACAAGACTTGTCAGGAAACTGAAACTTGGAACCAAACAAGGGAGGCCAGTTGCCAAGAGCATGCCTCAGCACTGCTCTGTCAGCAACACAACTTACATAATCGCCTGGTTATGAAACAGGGCACACGAATTTAAATTGACGGCAACGTTAAGTTTGATTCTACGTCATCTAGGAGAGAGTTCTTGATTGGAATTTTTAGTTGTGGTTCTACTGCTAACGTTATGGTTTTAGAGATGGGAGAAGTCAGAACCAGCTCTGTTTGCAATAATGCAAGCCGGGTGCTATTTCAAGGAGGAGGTGGAGTGGACAGAGGGATGCTTCTCCAAAATTTGACTCATTTGAGATTAGAGGGAATAGAGGAGTTAGATTTCAAGAGCCTTATCAGGTTGAAGGAATCAAAGTTGAAGTGAGTTTAAGGGAGGAAGCCACATCTTTAGAACTAACAGTAAGTGTGAGGTTCTCCACAAAGGACACATCTGCACACTCAGGTCTCAGTTTAAGTACCAGATCCTCTGTGAAGCCTTCCCTAACTTCCCCTACCCCTCAGCAGTGGACCTGAGGAGTCACCGTGCATGCTTAATAGCATCTTCTCTTACGCCTGTTATAGTCCATATTGCACTGCATCCTAATCATCAGCTTACTAGTCTCTCTCCCCACAGTGTGAAAAATTCATCAGGGCAGGATTCGGATCTCATTCACCATGATAACCCTCACACCAAGCTCAAAGCCCAATGCATATAAGAACCTCAGAAATATGTGTTGAATAAATGAACAAGCAGTGCCCCAGGCTACGCAACATAGTGATGATGATCCCACTGAAAAGTATCAAAGCCAAAGATGTAAGAGGAAGTAAAAGAATGGGAAGAAAAACAGGAGGAGGAGGAGAAGGAGGAAGAATTGAAGGAGGAAGACGAGAATGAGAAGAGAAGAAAGAGGAGAAGGAGGAAGAGTTGGAGGGGCAAGAGGAAGCTGAGGAGAAGAGAAGAAAGGGAAGGAGGGGGAGGAAGAAGAAGAAGAGGAAGAAAAGCTGCTTCTAAGAGGAGAAGCAAGAGTAAACTCTGCCTCACGGGATATCCTGACAGACATGAGTCTTGTCTTCCAGATGGAAAAGAAATGCAGAATAACAAGAAGGATCCCAAGCATCTTCAGGTCCCAGTAAACAGAGCCATGCAGCGGGAATGGTGGCAGCTGTGTGGAGTCCTGGTGTGGCCGCAAATGATGTCTTAGCGGAGCAAGTGCGAGCTACCTGATCTGAGGAGCTACTTGAGCTGAGGAGCAGAAAACATTCTCAGAAGAGTTGAGGGACAATCAAGTTTGAAGGGAGAAAACCAAAGGAGCTAAAGGGATTTTAAAAAAAGAGGACCAATGTGGCACTAGGTTTGAACCCTAGCTCCCTCATTTACTAGTTGAGTAGCCTTTGGAAAATTACTGCATTTCTCATAGCCCCAATTTTCCTACCTATAAAGTAGCCATACTAACATCTTCATCTTTGGATTGTAATGAAGATTAAGTGAGATAATATATAATTAACGTAAAGCATCTAGCCCAACAGTCTCCTGGGATGTAGCAGGTACACAACAAATACTTGTTTCCTTTCTCCTCCCTAGTTGAACAGAGGGCTTATTTACTTTATTTTTTCCTACACACATTTGGAATTCAAGAAAACCTGGAAAGGAAATATCTGTCCTACAGACAGTAGGAGAGTTAGGAAGATCTATTGCTGGGATCTGTCTTTAGTGCTACCCTGTTTTAGATTTTTTACCCCAATAATTTAAAAGCAGTTAGAGAGAACCTGAATATCAAAATTTGTAAGAAACAAAAAAGCCAAGTTGCACAGGACTATGAATAATGGTAGCATTAGGGTGCAAAAAGACCCTAGTCAGCTGGAGGACAGGGGAGAATTTCAGAGGATGTGATATAAAAGAATAAGTGTAAGCTCCTACCCCTGGTCCTAACAACTCAGGTGTGTAAGATAAACATCATACATAGGTTGATTGAAATTGAAAATTATACTTTTGATAAGGTTTGTATGAATTTGTATATAGCGTGAAACCTCAGCCAAGCACAACGACATGAAATTTGGCCCTTAGTTTGAGTTTAAATTTATGGCAAAAGTGAAGTGAAGTTTGTGTCTGCATGATTCACATAGATGAAGTGGTCTCTTTTATTTTCCCCAGATATCTTCAGGGTGTTCTAACGCAATACACTCAAGATGATTCAGAGAGCAAAGCAACATGCCCTATCCTCACATGGAAGTCTTGTGTTTTGTGATAAATGCTTTCTTGTAAGTGTGAGAGACACTAAGATTCTAGACTTGAAATCCTGGAAACAAAAATTTCTGAGAGCCATCACAACAATTGTAACCAAAGATCACTGCTACTATAGAGCCAAAAAACAATCCGTGTAAGAAGAGATCTCTGCTATGACAATGAGTCTGGACAATTTCATGGGGCTGAGATTGGGAAGGAAGTAGATTAGCACAGTCAGAGATTCAAGTGAATCTCTCCCAACTCATGGCTCTTCCTCAACCCATCCCTGAAATTAAGCACAGTAGGTCCACAATCTCCAATTGGAAAGAAAGCCCTATGGGGCTGCTGCCACTCTGAAGAAAGGAATGACTTGCCATTGCATTCGTGGAAGGAACCTGTAATGATTTCTGACTGGACCATAACCACAGCCACAGAATAATCAGATACCAAAACTGAGGCTACCACCTTTCCATAGAAAGAAAAAAAAATCTTTTCAATGCCTGGCATCACATGACTTCCCTCCAAATAGATGTTTGGTCAGAACTGCAGCTGGGTCAAGGGCAGAAAAGTCTAAAAGTACAAATAAATCAGAAGCAGATGTTGGAATATTATTTGCCAAGTGATGTTAATCATGCAAAAACAGTTCTATGGTCCAATAAGCTTGGAAAATGTTGCAAACTAAATAATCCCCTTGAAGATTCACATTTCACAAAAACACATTAAGGGCTCTTCCCTCGATCACTGTGTTTGACCCACACTGGTCTTCTTTCAACCACACCAACGTATCTTAGGATTTCTGAATGAGCAGTCCCCTGTGTGTCGAATTCTCTTTCTTCTAATCATAACATGACTGCCTCCTTCTTATTATTAGAATCTCAGGTTCAATGGCACCTTTTCAAAGATACTTTCTTGAACACCAAATTTAAACCAGCTATCCGCCCACTCTATCATATTTTAGTGATGTCTATTTTAATTTTCCGCATGTTAAGTATGCTTCATGTAAACATGAATTTTTTCTTCCTTGTTCACCACTGGATTCCCAGTGCACACAAGTGTCTGGCACAAATTTAGCACTCAGGAAGTGTTTGTGAATAAGTTGTTGAATAAACATGTACTGTTTCACAAAAGTTAGCTTACAAAATAATATCCAGTTTCAATCTTTTCTTGTATAGGTGGGAAAATGTTCGCCCACAGAGGTAAACTGGCACAAGGAAAAGCAAGATAGACCTAAATCCCAGAATGAGGAAGAAAGAATCAACTTGAAGTTACCCCTCTGTGCTTTGGTAGCGCTTCCATCATCACTTAATACTTAGAGCAACCGTACAAGGAGGCATTATCATGTTTGTTTCTTCAAATGAAGGGAAAAGGGCTCAAGATAATAACAAGCAGGACTAAAATTTGAACCCAGGTGCAAGGCAGTCCAAAGCCCATGACTATGATACTGCCCCACACTGCCTTTTAGAGTGGAAGACTCTACCATAGCCTTAATCATCTGGACTAAAAAGTGGGAGCGTGTTCTAACCAAGTAAAATTCAAGTGCCTAGCTACAGACACAGAAGTCCAAGGTCAGGGCATGCTCAGGAGTCAGTGATGCCCTGTGAGTACCGAAAGCTCTGAGTTAAAGCTTCTTAAATTCTGCCTTTTGAGCACAGTGGTGGTTCCAAACCTAGAGTCAGGATTAGCCTGCAGATAGGAGTCAAGTGGCTTTCATTTGAAGGGTTTCTAATGTGGGACCAAGAAATTGGGCAGTTCCTTGCAAATATCTAGGCCTAGAGTTTGCTTAGAGCAGACAAGGAAGCTGAAAACCATCTGCGGATGTTCTAGCTTACTTATTTATGCAAATGACACACAAATAGTCAATTTATACATCATTCATTCAACAAATACTCTAGCGTTTGCCACATCCCAGGCACCACGTCATATGCTGGTAATACAATGGTAACAGGACAAAGTGAATCCTTGCCCTATTCAATAAGTATTTCATAAATGAATAAATATATGTAGGAAATAATGAACACATTTGAAGCTGTGCCGAGCTTCAAAGGGTACTAAATATGCTTCAAGGAGTGTGCACTTAGCCATGGGGAAAAAAATCTGGGAAAAAGCATTTGAGTACTTCATTATTACTCATGAAAGTGTCAATTTACCTCTGGTAAATTTGGTTTTGAGTTCTGCTCCAAAGGAAGCTATTCTATCATGTCTCTGTTTCAGGAGGCAAGTCTAATCATGCATCAGCTACCACCTGCTGCTTCTCATCCCTGGTAAACTGATGCCTGAGAAACTTATCTGAATGACTTTCACTTAAAAGCCTTTTCCACATCAAGAAAAGATGTGGTGGGACATCAGGTCCCACCACACCAGTCAGGTTCTCCAGACACACAGAGCCCATAGATATGGGTGTCTTTACAGAGAGGGATTTATTTTAAGGAAGTGGCTCATGTGACTGTGCGCCATGGCAAGTCCTAAGTACGTAGGGCAGACTAGATGGCTGGAAACTCAGGCAGCATTTCTAACTTACAGTTTTGATGCAAAATTCCTTCGTCTTTGAGAAGTCTGTTTTTATTCTCAAGGGCTTCAAGTGATTGAATGAAGCCCCACGTTATCAAGGGTGATCTCCTTTACTTAAAATCAACTGGTAGCAGTAATCACAGCTAAAAAACATCTTGATGGCAACATCTAGCCTAGCGTTTAACCAAAGAACTAGACACCGCAGCCTAGCCAAGTTAACACTATCACAACCTCTCAAAAAGCCAAAGCTTTTTGTGTGACTTAACTGAAGCATTTGGCTAAGATATTGTTTCCTATTTCTCAGCAATAGTTCCAAAGACAATTATACTTCAGGGACTTATTCAGAAAAATGGAACAAGGGAGGCTAGCCAAGAAAACAGAGCAGTAATTGTTTTTTTACTGTTTGAAGGGACACTGCCCAAAAATCTGATCTTCAAAGGATTGACCGCGTGGTATTTACTAAAACAAAAACACTGCAAAATAGCCACCCCTAATCCATGCTGTCTATTGTAATAGCCAGGTTGCCCACAAAGACTGTCATTTTTCACAGGATGTGGGCTCCCTCCGCAAAATCAGACCTGAAGAAACTATAGAGGAATACATGGACTTTAGAAATTAAGGAGGAGGAAAAAGAAAGATAAAGAGGAAGAGAAGAAGGAGAGGAAGGAGGAGAAACAGTAAAGTGGAAGAAGAAAAAGAAGAGGGAGGAAAGATGAGAAGAAGAAAGGCAAATAAGCAGAAGAGGAAGAAGAACATAAGAAACCCTTTGAAAAGTAGGCTGTTCTGAACTAGGCTGTGTGTGTGTGAGTGTGTGTGTGTGTCTGTGTCTCTGTGTGTGTGAATGTGTATGTGTGTGTGTGTTTGTACGCATGCACGCACATGCATATTGGCTATTGCTGCAGGTAATGGCTGCATCCCAGGGTGGCTGACACCCTGACACCATGAAAGGATATGTTGGAGAAAAGCAGAGTAAGTTCCACTGTTGCCTCTCCGCCTCCATTCCCCTGAGACAATCATTGCCTGCTCACTCTCTACAGAAATCTGTAGCAATGGCCAGAGTACAGATGCAGGAGTCTTTGGAAATAAGATCACGGCAGAGCAGAAGAGCAGAAGTCCAGCTTCGTGGGGAGGTGAAGAAAACAAGTGGGACTGAATCCACCCCTCTGCTGCACATCCTGCAAACACCCAGGGCTAATGTTTTAAAATCCAAGATGACATCCTTCTGTCCCAGCCCATTCTCTCTGAGGGTTTGAAAACAAAGCTCTGATAGTGATTGAAGAGTCACTGAAGGGTTGCTAGGTGAGTGATTCTAAAGGAGTTGATTTACTGTGGTTTGAAAAGTCCTAGGATTCATATCCTTCTCTGCCCTTGACCTCACCAGAGTTGCCACAGACTAGAGCAAGATTTCTCAGCCTCAGCACTGTTGACATTTTGGGCCAGATAATTCTGCACTGTGGGAGTCTGTCCTGTGCATGATAGGATGTTTAGCAGCATCCCTGGCCTGTACCTAAAAGATGCCAGTAGTTTCCAGTTGTGACAGTCAAAAATGTCTCCAGACAATGCCAATGTCCCCTGGGGTGTAAAATTGCCCCTGGTTAAGAACCACTGGACTAGAGTGTGGCCTCTGGTCCTTCCCCGGTAAGAGGTACCAGAGTAGCGAACATGAACAAGAGATACCTGAGTAGGATGACGACCTCAAAAGAAAAACAATAAACTGGAAGACATGTAGTAGTGAAAGTGTTAGAACTGTGAGGAAAAAGTAATTTAAAGTGAGAAATCTGGGCATCTACCGAAAAGACCGAATGATACTGTATAAGAAAGACACCTGCACCCGAATGTTTATAGCAGCACAACTCACAATTGCAAAGATGTGGAAACAACCCAAGTATCCATCAATACGTGAGTGGATTAATAAAATGTGGTATATTATACCAAGAAGTACTATTCAGCTTTAGGAAACAGTGGTGATATAGCACCTCTTGTAATCTCCTGGAAAGAGCTGGAACACATTCTACTAAGTGAAGTATCCCAAGAGTGGAAAAACGAGCACCACATGTACTCACAATCAAAATGGTATTAACTGATCAACACATAAGTGCACATATAAGAATAATATTTATTGGATGTCGGGCAGGAGGAAGGGGGGAGGTGGGAGGAGGGGACGGGTACATGCATACACAAAGAGTGCGATGCGCACCATCCAGGGGATGGACACGCTTGAAGCTTGAACTTGGGGGGGCAAGGGCAACATACGTAACCTAAACATCTGTACCCCCATAATATACTGAAAAAAAATAACCAATCAATTTGGACATCTCAAAGCATAATTTGGGAATTACCTTCATCAAACTCAGCTCAGTGCCCCCTTCTACACTTATTGAAGTAGAACATCTAGGATTGGGGATCAGGAATTGTCATGTTTAACAAATTTTCATATGTAATTCATATTGATTCATATTCACACTGAAGTTTGAAAAACACTTCATTCAGCTGTTAGGGATTTAGCAATGGTGCTGTAATAATTTCCGGTGAGAAGTTTCTTTGATCTTGTCTAAAAAACCACATGTGTGGTTAGGGGATGGTAACCGTGTGTATTTGTGTTGATAAAGATATTTTCACCAACTATAGTCAGGAATCTGGATGGGGGAGGGGACATGATTGCTGGCTCCAAGGTTGTCTCCCTGACTGGGTCTGATGCTCCAGGTGAGCCATAAGGAGTTGGGCATATCAGTGGCCCCCATGCGTGAGGGGTACCACCTTTCCAATATTTCATACAGAGATTTTCCTGATGTTATGAATAAAGACTCTCAGAGGAAACCATTTTGCCTCTTTTTCAATTATTAATAACAGCCAACTCATTTCTTACTGTTAGCCAGACTTGTATTTCAGATTTCAAATTATCCTGTTGTTTCTATCTGTGTTAAAGGAGTAATTTAAAGTTACAAAATGACTCCCAGCTTCACTGTTATTGGTGTATAGCAATGCTACTGATTTGTGTACATTGATTTCGTACCCTGAGACTTAGCTGAATTTGTTTATAAATTCCAGGAGTCTCTTGGTAGAATATTTGGGGTTTTCTGGGTATAAGATCATATCATCAGCAAAAAGCAATAGTTTGACTTCATCTTTCCCAATTTGGATATGCTTAATTTCTTTCTCTTGTCTGATTGCTCTGGCTAGGACTTCCAGCACTGTGTTGAATGTAAGTGGTGACAGTGAGAATCCTTGTCTTGTTCCAGTTCTTAGTGGGAAATGTTTTCAGCTTTTCCCCATTCAACATGATTTTGGCAGTGAGTTTGTCATGTATGGCTTTTATGATTTTGAGATATGTTCCTTCTATACCTAGTTTGTTGAGGACTTTTATCATGAAAGGATGCTGAATTTTTTCAAATGTTTTTTCTGCATCTATTGAGATGATCATAGGATCTTGTTTTTTCTTTTGTTTATGTGGTGAATCACATTTATTGATTTGCGTGTGTTGAACCATCTTTGCATCCCTGGAATGAAGCCCACTTAGTCATGGTGGATTATTATTTTTTTTTTGATGTGTTGTGGAATTTGGTTTGCTGTGATTTTATTGAGGATTTTTGCATCTATATTCATAGGGGATGTTGGTATGTAGTGTACTTTTTTTGTAATGTTCTTACCTGGCTTTGGTATCAAGGTGATACTGACTTGATAGAATGAGTTGGGGAGGACTCCTTCCTATTCAATGTTATGGAATAATTTCTGCAGTCTGGGTACCAAATCTTCTTTGTAAGTCTGATAAAATTCAGCTGTAAAACCATCTGGTCTGGGACTTCTTTTGTTGTTGGAAGATTTGTTTATTGCTGCTTCAATATCATTTCTTATTATGGGTCTGTTCAGGAATTCTATTTCTTCCTGATTGAGTCTTGGGAGGTTGTGTAATTCCAGGAATTTGTTCATTTCCTCTATATTTTCTAGTTTATGTGTATAGAGATTTTCACAGTATTCACAGATGATATTTTGTATTTCTGTGGTATCAGTTGTGATATCTCTTTTTTCATTTAAGATTGATCTTATTAGGGTCCTGTCTTTTCTATTCCTGATTAATATAGCAAGAGGACTACGAATTTTCTCTTTTCAAAGAACCAACTTTCTGTTTCATTGATTTTCTGTTTTATTTTCTTGTTTTTGATTCATTTAGTTTTGCTCTGACCTTGGTTATTTCTTTTAAGATGCTGGCTTTGGGTTTGGTTTGCTCTTCCTTTTCTAGTTCCTTAAGACGTGTCATTAGATTGTTAATTTGTGATCTTTCTGGTTTTTTTGTTGTTGACATTTAAGGGTATGAATTTTCCCCTTAGGACTGCTTTTGCTGAATCCCACAGATTTTGATAACTTGTGTCTCCTTTGTCATTCAGTTGAAGGAATCCTTTAATTTCCATCTTAATTTCATTATTGATCCAATAATCATTCAGCAGGAGGTTGTTTAATTTCCCTGACTTAGTGTAAAACTGGGTGTTTCTCTTCCATGATCTGAGAATACACATGGTATAATTTCAATTTTTTTGAATTTGTTGAGCCATTATTTGTGGCCTAAAAGATGATCCATCCTGTAGAATGTTCCATGAGCTGATGAGAAGAATGTATAATCAGTCGTTTTGGTGTAAAATGTTCTGTAAATGTATATTAAGCCCATTTGTTCTAGAGTCCCATTTAAGTCCAGTGTTTCTTTATTTATTCTCTGCTTGGATGATCTGTCTAGTTCTGTCAGTGGGATGTTGAAGTCCCCAGCAATTCTGATGTGGACTCTTTGCTTAGATCTAGGAGCGTTTGCTTTATGAATCTGGGCACTCGTATGTTAGCTGCATAAATATTTAGGATTGTTATGTTTTCTTTTTGAATTGCTCTCTTTATAATTATATAATGACCATATTTGTCTTTCTTTATTATTATTGATTTAAAGTCAATTTTTTTCTGATACAAGAATGGCTACACTGGCTTTCTTTTGGTTGCCATTTGCATGAAATATTATTTTCTATCCCTGAGCCTTGAGTCTGTAAGAGTCTTTTTTGGTTAGATGTGTTTCCTGGAGACAGCAGATACTTGGCTTGTATTTTTTTATCCATTCAGCCAGCCTATGTCTCCTGAGTGGGGAATTTTAATGGTTAACATTGATTGATAGAATTGATATATGGGATGCTGTTCTGTTCATCTGGTTAGATAGTACTTTGTTGCTTTGTTTTACCACTTGTATTAATACTATTATCTTATATGAGCTCTGGCCTTTAGCTTTTAGGTGGTTTTACACTGGTGGGTGACCATTGTGCTGATCAGCATATAATGCAGTTCTGATTATTTCCTGCAGGGTAAGTCTGGTTTTAAAAAATTCTCTCAGTGTTTGCTTTTCTGGAAAGGTCCTCATTTCTCCTTCATTTATGAAACTAGTTTTGCAGGATACACGATCCTAGAATGGCAGTTGTTCTATTTAAGAAGACTGAAGATGAGGGCCCAAATCCTTCTGGCTTGGAAGGTCTCCATTAAGGAGTATGCAGTTAGCCTGATGAGTTTTCCTTTTTAAGTTATTTGATGTTTTTTCCTTATGGCTCGCAGGAGTTCCTCTTTCACGTTGACTTTGGCCAGTGTGATGACTATGTTTCTTGGTGCAAGCTGAGAGTTAAATCAAAGACTAAATACCTTTCACAATAGTTATAAAAGAAAATACAATGTATTGATATTTCCATTTGTCTGTGCTGCTTTGTTTCCATGACAGGACTCATAGTTAAAAATAACATGAATTTTTGACTTATCCATGGTTTTACAAAAGTTGCTTACAAAAAGCTATGAAAGATAATCACAAGCCAAAACATGAGTTTGAAAGATTGAAGATGTACCTTCACAATATAAATAAAACAAGAAGTGTCAAGGTTAAATGTCAGAGGTATCAATTGTCATACTTAAGGAAATCTGACATTTTATATTTAATAACCTAATATGTAATGAAGGAGATTAAAGATCTCTGCAAAGAGAACTATCAAACACTGAGAAAAGAAGTTGTAGAGGATACAAACAAATGGAAAAACATGTCATGCCAATGGATCAGTAGAATCAACATTGTTAAAATGTCCATTGTTAATTGTTAAAATGTCACTACTCAAAGTGATTTATAGGTTCAGTGTAATCCCCCTGAAGATACCAACCTCATATTTCACAGATCCAGAAAAAATAATTCTACGCTTTGTTTGGAAATAGAAAAGAGCCTGAATAGCCAAAGCAATCTTAACAAAAGGAACAAATTGAGAGGCATCACACTACTGGACTTCGAACTATACTACAAGGATATAGTAACCAAAATAGCATGGTATTGTCTTAAAAATAGAGACATAGACCAATGGAACAGAACAGAGAACTCAGATATAAAACCATCCAAATACAACCAACCGGTCTTTGACAAAGGACACAAAAATATACACTGGGGAAAGGAACCCCTATTCAATAAATGGTGTTGGGAAAATTGGATAGCTACATGCAGAAGAATGGAACAGGATCCATATCTCTCACCTCTCACAAAAATTAATTCAAGATGGATAAATGACTGAAATGTAAGGAATGAAACAATAATAATTCTCTAAGAAAATGTTGGAAAAAATCTTCTAGTTATCAGTCTTGGCAAAGAATTTGTGAAGAAGACCCCAATGGCAATCACAGCAATAACAAAAATAAATAAATCAGATTTGATTAAATTAAAAAGCTTCTTTACAGCCAAGGAAATAATCAATAGAGAAAATAGGCAACTACGGTATGGGAGAAAATATTTGCAAGCTATACATCTGATAAAGGACTAATAACCAGAATCTACAAATAACTCAAGCAAATTAGCAAGAAAAAAATCAAACAACCCAATCAAAAAGTGGGAAAAAGACATGAACAGAAGCTTTTCAAAAGAAGATAAACAGATGTACAGTAAACATATGAAAAAATGCTCAACATCACTAATCAGCAAGGAAATGCAAATTAAAACCACGATGAATTATTACCTTACCCCTGTTAGAATGGCTTTTATTAAAAAGTCCAAAAATAACAGGTGCTGGCATGGATGCAGAGAGAAAGGAACATTTCCACATTGTTGGTGGGACTGCAAATTAGTACATTCTCTATGGAAAACAGTATGGAGATACCTCAGAGGACTAAAAGAGGGCCTACCATTTGATCTAGCAATCCCACTACTGGACATTTCCTCAAGGAAAAAAGTCATTTCATCAAAAAGACATCTGCATGCAAATGTTTATCGCAGAACATTTCACAATTGAAAGATGTGGAATCAACCCAAGTGCACAGCAATTCATGAGTGGATTAAAAAAATGTTGTATATGTATACCATGGAATACTACTCAGACATAAAGAAGCATGACTTAATTCCTTTTGTAACAATTTGGATGGAGGTGAATACCATTATGCTAAGGGAGGTATCAAAGAATGGAAAAACAAACACCACATGTACTCACTATTAAATTGGAACTAACTGATGAGCACACATGTGCACAGAGGGAAGTAAGACTTAATGGAATTCAAGCAGGGGGGAGAGGGAGGAGAGGATGGGTGAAAACCTACTTAATGGATACAATGAACATTATCTGGGTTATGGGCACATTTATAACCATGACTCAAGCACTGTAAAAGTGATCCATGTAACCAAAAATATTTGTGCCCCATAATACTTTGAAATAAAAAAAAATAAAAAATAAAGTTACAACCTGAGAGTCAGTATAGAGGTAACCCTGTATAAATTATAGAAATATATACAGTATTTTTTAAAAAATTATAGTATTTATTCATTTGCTCACATACCTTTCTAATGTCTTTTTAGCCTTCATTGGGATATAATTGACATACAATAAACAATACATATATTAGAATACAATTTGATAAATTTTGACATAAGTATACACCCATGAAACCGTCTCCACAATCAAGATAGTGAATGTATCCATCAACTCACAAATTTTTTATGCCCTTTGCAATTCCTTCCTTCTCTTTTCTTCACCTATTCCAGCCCAACCTCTACCCCTACACATTCAACTACTCATGTTTTCTGTCTCTATGGATTAATTTATATTATCTAGAGTATTTCATAACTGTAATAAAATACAGTATGTGCCCTGTACTATTTGGCTTCTTTCTCTTGGCATAGTTATTTTGATATTCATTCATTATATATTGATGGCCCACTTCTTTTTATGGCTGAATAGTAGCCTGTGATATGTAAACAGCACAGCTTATTTAGCCATTCATCTGTTGTTATATTCAGGTTGTTTTCAGTTTTGGGCTATTTCAGATAAAGCTGCAATGAATGTTTATGTACTGTACAAGTCTTTGTGTGGACATATTATTTCTTTTTTTCTTGGATAAATATCTAGCCTGAATCAAATGGTAGATGTGAGTTTAATTGTATAAGAAGTTGATAAATTGTTTTTCCAGGTAATTGTACCATTTTACATTCCAATCAGCAACATATGAGAGTTTTAGTTCTACTTCCTTATCAGCAAAAGGTCCTTTTAACTTTATTGATTTTAATACTTGTGTAATGGTATCAAACTATGATTTTCACTCGCATTTCCTTAATTACTAATGATATTGAGCATCTTTTCATTTGCTTATTTCCTATTCATATATTTTCTTTGGTGAAGGGTCTGTTCAAATCTTTTGCCCATTTATTTATTGAGTGTCTTATTTTTCTATTACTGAGCTTTGAGAGTTTGCTATGCATTCTGGATAAAATTGTTTATCAGATACATGTTTTGCAAATATTTTCTCCTATACTGTGGCTGTTTCTTCTTCATTATCTCAACAGTGTTCTATGAAGAACAAAATTTTAATGTTGATGAAATCCTACTTAACAATATTTTCTTTTTTGGACCATGCTTTTGAGATCTTATCTAAGAAATCATTGCCTAACCAAAGGTTACAAAGATTTCTTATGTTTTTCTCCAGAAGTTTAAGGGTTAAGCTTTTACATCTATTAATATGTCTATGATGCTTTTTTTTTTTTTGGCATATAGTATGAGGTATGGATCAAGGGACATATGATTTCTTCTTTGGAGTGCTGTCTCAACACCCACATTCTTTAGGCAGGATTCACGGTATTGTTACATGTGAAAGACATTAACAAAAATACAAAATCCTATAGGTAGTGACAGAGGTTGAATCCAAATCCTAACCACGGAATTTATGAAGACAGGAACACAGGCTGACAGCTGCATAAGGCCTTTCAAGTCCTAATTTCATCTCTTTCTATTTCTACTGAAAGGGAGATTTTCTGCATTGTTCTCATACTGATCCCAAAGGAATTATTTGGAGAAAGCTGAGAACCAGGTTTGGAGAGAATGGTTCGTAGAACTGCACCCCGATACTCATTAATACACATCGTCCAGCCTCTACACTTTTGAAACAACACTATTCTTGCCTCCTGTCTTTCGTCTCCTCAATCTGCTAACCTGCACACTGAGAAATCATAGGAAAAAAGGGGTGCTCAGGGCCAGAACATTAGTATATGGGCCTGTATCCCTCTGATGTGAACAAAGGCAGGGTGGAAATACTTCTTACCACAAATATTAAAACATAAGCCTAGCAATCTATAAATTATGTCTGAATTTATTTTAAAATATTTAACTCTTTACAAGTATTCAGATGCAGTTTTTACACATAAATATTTAGCCAAAATAGAATTTTCATTAACAAGATTGACTGCTAATAGGAAAATGTTCATACCATATCATTAAATAAAAAAATTAGGCTACAAAATAATATGCAGAGTTATGAGGTTGCTTTGTGAAAAAAAAAATCTATGCGTGTTAAAGAACTGGAAATGTATACACAGAAATGATTTTAAAAATTGTCTCCAGGTGGTAAGAATGTGATTTTTAAAAAAAATTTAATTATTTTCTTATTTTGAGATGATTTTATTCACATGAAGTTTTAAGAAATCATACAGTGAGATCTTGTGTACTTTACTCAACTTTCCCTAATGGTAACATCTTGCGAACTATAGTATAATATCACAACCAGGATATTGACTTTAATACAATCAGGATATAGAACATTTCCATCACTGTGAGGATCCTTTTCACTGCCCTTTTATAACCACACCCAGATCTCCTCTTCTCCCATCCCTGATCCCTGACAACCACTAATTTGGTATCTATTTCTATAATTTTGTCGTTTCAAGAAAGTCATATAAATGCAATTATGCAGTATGTAACCTTTTGGAATTGGCTTTTTTTCCCTCACTCAAGATAACTCCCTGGACATTCATCAAGTCACTGTATGTACCAATACTTCAAGAATGTGAGTGATTTTTAAACATTTACTTTTTTGCATTTCCCATTTTATAAAAAATAATGAATGTTTTATTTTATAACCATGTGAAGTAACTAAATAGTCCTAAACTCCTGTTGGAAAAAGACTGGCAATGAATTGCCAGAGGTTTGTGAAAACTTGCTAAGCAGAAAATTTTCTTTAATAAAATTTATAATACCCATATCAGCAAAGTAGTGATACTGTGGGTTAGTGACTATGATATGAAATAGTGAATGTTAAAACAATATCCATTAAAAAATTACATTCTACAATGGAAGGATTCAGCTTTACCACTTATTTGAATTGCTCAACTCACGTTAGGCCCTTCTTAGGATCTAAAGGGTTTGTTTGAGAAGAAGCTTTCCTGCATCATTATTTAATACCCTTCTGTGTCTTAACATGTTTGAGTCTATAACTTAATGCTGTTCTCAGATATCAGAGATGAACTCTTGAAGTTGAACAAAAGGATTCACTTGTCTCACTAAAAATGCATACTCATAAAACAGAAATCCTGCTTCTCCTCAGTAATAGAGTAGCCACGAATCAGAGCGTCACGCTGGCTCGATCATAATCTAACACTTCACGCCTCAGACAACAACTTGATTTGTCAAGAGACTATCCCTGTGAGGGCTGCCAGTAGTATTGATGCCCATTGAAGAAGATATAATTAAACCCTTGGTGAGCTAATTTCATTTTCTTTTTAAACAACTCGGGGTACATAAGTGTAGAATTGGAAAAAGAGAGAAAGGACTAGGAAAACTTGCTCTGCCAGAGCAAGGATTTTGCCTTTCTTTTATCTGATAAAGGATGTTTAAAGACATCGAAAACAATCTTCCCTCAAATACTCAACATGTACCTGTTTCTACCCAGTAAGCACCATCAGGTTTTCTCCAGGTATAACATTTTCTTCCAAATTAACTGTGGAAAAGATCAGTGTTTCATGTTTGTTATCTGCTTCTATTATGGCTTAAGGACAGAGAAATTGATTCAGATTCACTCTACCACTTGCTGCGAGCAGTTTGCAGTAAAGGTATTTGTCGATTTGGATAATTTCTCAGAAGCTTGCTATTTGCTTGGGAATATATCCATTACCCAACAACTGAAAGTATAAGGAGCTGAATCGGCTCCTTGCAGTTGTTATTTTAGAGTTAAAATATGAATTTTATGTTGAGACAGGTAAGTAGCAGCTTAATATTAATAGTAATCTTAATAATTTCTATATGGGGATAAGTTCTGATGTTGCATTGAGATAAGTGCTCTACTAACACAAAGAAATAATTCAAAGTCTCTTCACCTTTGACATTTCCCATTTCCAGAAGGAAACATAACTCCTTCATAATTCAGGGAAATGAATTTATTATGCACATGTTACATGTTTTGATCAAAAACATTATGTTAATTGGGGGTTTAAGAGAACAGTAAAGATCATTTTAAGGGATTTCTGCCCCAAACTTATATCCAACTAGTTAAGCATGTTGGTTTCATGGTTGGCACCTCTCTGAATCCCCGGGTCCATCCCTGGAGGTGATGCATACAAGCTGCACCTCATGCTTGTGGTGGACATAAAGCCCTAGCTGTGTGCTGGGCAAAGCTAGATTGTTCCGTAGGTTAGAGCAGGAGGAGGATTAGTGAAAAAATATGGTTAAATTTTCCATCTCATGGCAGAGCCTATCCAGCTGGGGTTGTTTTGCCCCTGAGGTACATCTTCAGGTTCTGGGGTCTCCAGCAATGTCATAGCAGTCGTGGCTGGTTAGTAGAGCCTGTCAAATCTGGTTCCTTTATGAGAAAACACAGAGTTAATTTAGTGTGCAGATACTCACTTTCTCTTGCTGATTATTTTCTACTCTCTCTGCTCTGTTTCCCCAAACCCCCAAATTCCCAAAGCTTTCAGAGAAGTGCCAACCACTAAACCAACATGCTTAGCTAGTTGGGGGCTGTGGACTTCATTAACCTATTCCTCACAGTAAATACTGGCCCAGGAGCCCAGCTGCCATGAGAAGCAGCCTTCCAACCCCCAGTAGGCATGTCTTAAACAGGGCACTGTTAGGATATTCCAGCTCAGTTGATATTTTACTCTAGCTTGGTTGGTCTTTTTAGCCACTCTTATCCAGGCAAGTAAATAATCAGATATGTATTGGCTCATCCCCTAGAGTTTTCTTGATTGTTCTTTGCAAGAATCCAAGTTTTATAAAATGCTGCACCCAAGAACTATTTCCAAGTGTGAAACCTTGAATCTTCAAAATGAAGAAACATATACTATTCAGGAAATGTATCAAGATTGACGTCCTTGGAAGACATCTGCTTTTTGCCTGGGCCATTGCTCCTAATGCCTTTGGACCTGGAGTATTTCAGTTTCTGCCTTTTTCAAGCTTGCCACGCTCAAAATGTGTTTCACTTGTTTGTGATCCCAGGATCAGACACTGCCTCCCCACAAATTTCTTTCCATTACTCCCCCTACTAGGTTTCCATGGATTTTCAAGCTTCAGGTAATTTTCATTCTTTAAAAAGCATTACCTTTTTAGTGTTTCCATGACAGCTCGCCCCAGCTCTGCCATGCTTCCTGATGCTTTCTGAGTCTTCGTGCCCTTAAATTCTGGTTTTATCACAGATCTTTTTTCTAATCCATATTTATATATACTCTTACTTTCTCATTAAATTGTATGGTTCTACCTAACCACTAACTCCATGTTGGTCCATTTCTTCTAAATTTGTAACTATAGCCAACTCTGTTCTCTTGATACTGAAATTGCTATCTATAACTGCCGTCTCTACAACTCAACCAAAACAATTCATCAGTACCTTGTTATCAAATGATCAAAATGTAATTGATGGCAAATAATCACATAAAAATATGTTCACCATCAATAGCTAGTAAGTAAATATAAATTAGAACCACCATGAGATATCACTACATACCCATCAGAATGGCTAATGTAAAAACATAGATCCTGGTGAGGATGTAGAGTAACTTTATAATACTAGTGGGAAGGTAAAATGGTACAGTGACCGTGTAGAACAGTCTGGCAGTTTCTTAAAACATGTAACTACCATATGACCCAAATTGCACTCATAAGCATTTATCCCAGAAAACTAGAAAATTACATTCAAACAAAAAACCTATACATGAATGTTCAAAGTAGTTTTACTCAGCTAAAAACTGAAAACAAGCCTGATGACCTTTAACAGGTGAATGGTTAAACAAACTGTGGTATACACATACCATGGTGCTATGGTCTCATTTTTAGTGTCCCTTCAAAATTCATATTAGGCCGCGGAAATTTTCAGAAGTGATTAGGTCATGAGAGTCGCGTCCTCACGAATGAGATTAACGTCTATGTTAAAAAAAGGGCCAAGGGAGCTGGTCACCCCTTCCACCACGTGAAGACAGAGAAAAAGATGATAAAGTGGACCCACACTAGATACCAAATGTGCTGGTACCTTGATCTTGGACTTTCCACTGTGCAGAACTGTGAGAAACAAATTTCTGTTGTTTATAAGACACCTGGTTTATGTTATCTTGTTATAGCAGCCCAAACAGACTGAGACACATGGAATAATACTCAGCAATATAGAAGAATGAACTATCAATACATGCAAATACTTGAGCATATCTCCAGGATATTAATTATACTAAATGAAAAATGACAATTCTAGTGATTATATAGTATGTAACTACATTTATATAACAGTCTTGAAATGATAAAATTTTAGAAATGGAGAACATATTGCTAGTTCCCAAGGATTAGGATTGCATGAGGTGGGAAGAGAGAGGTAGATGTACCTTAATAAAATGGCCAGACAAGGGATCACTGTGATAATGAAAACATTCTGCAATTTGACTGTATCAATCCTGGTTTTGATATTGCATACATTATAGTTTTGCAAGATGTAACCACTGAAAAAAACTGAGTAAAGGGTACATGAGATCTCTCCAAATTATTATTTACAACTGCATGCAAATCTATAATCATCTGAAAATAAAAAGGTTAATTAAAAAATCTTAATCATATTTGTTTAGGATGGTACAGAGTAAGTTAGAAGAGCCAAGTAAAAAGGAACAAATTTAGTTCCCAGAATTAGAAAAAATAGTTACATAGTACAGTGTAATTGTGTCCTTTCTTCTACATTATTTCATTAACCATATTTTAAAAGACTTAATTTTCTCTACTTTGATACGACTAAATTTGTATTACTTTCTCTTGTTTTGTCTTAGAAATTGTACATTGAATCAATTCTGTTTGGGATTTCTTTGGGAGAAACCATCTCTTGAACTATAAAGCAAAAAAAGAAAAAATTATAAGAAAATACTTTTAAAAGGCATTTCAAATATTTCCAGTGTCTGATATTATACATATACCATTTGATTGATATTTTCACCAATCTCATACATCTCAGAATAAATGTAATACTTTGAAAATGTTGGTTTATGAAGTAGAAACAACAGAATATTTATAATTGCAAAGGGAAGAAGTCCATTGATAGAATACTAGGGAAAAAACAAGAATTAAGGAATAAGAAGCCAATGAAAGAGGGAAAACAGAATAACTGAGAAAGATTACATAGAAGTGCAAGGCAGAGACTGTTCTGCATTCAACATAATTTTTTTAAAGTTTATCCTCCATTTAACTAGTTATCTCTTCAGCTGTATTTATACTGCTCTTAAAATTACCCATTGTTTTCACTTTTAAATTATTTTAAGTAAATATATTACCGAAATATAACATATCTACAGAAAAATATAAAAATTATACATAAACGGCTCAATCAATTTTCACCAGGTGAGCCAAGCCATGTGACCACCACCTGAATGAGGAAATATAACATCACCAGAACCCAAGAAGCTTATGCCCTACCTCAGTCCCCAACCATACCCTCTCGAAAATAACCGATATTCTGACCTCTTTGACCATAGATTATTTGTTCCTGTTTGTACTTTGTATAAATAGAATTAAAAAGTATAGATAAAAATAAAATCTAATTATCTTTCCCACAATCTACCTCTTTCCTTAAGTGTTTCCTATCTTGGCTTCCTAAATTAGAACCTCTAAATTCCTCTTCTTTTTCTCCCTCTCTTCATTCCCCTATTTTATCAGCTCTCTAGCTCTGGATATCAGTTATCTAAACGTTTTTAAAATTCCTCCTTGATTCTTTGTTCCTATTGGCACTGATTTAGGAGATCATTAATATTTCTTAGTCAATAGTGAGCACCCAAATTGTCTCCCTGCCCTCATACTACCCCCTCTGCCTTAAACTTTCTCCCTCCTACTTCCAACAGGATCTTTCTAAAATACAACCTGCTTAGTCACTCACTTGTTTGAAAGCAAGACATAACTTGTTTCATTTTCAAGAGAAAAAAAAAAAGAAATCCAATCATCTTATTTTAAATGCAAATTCCTTGAAAACCTGGCCTGGTATGTTTCCCCACGTTCACTCTGCTTACATATCCTAGCATGCACTGTACTCCAGCCATATGGTATTACTTGCAGTCTTCAAAACATAAATACTCTTTCACATACTTCTACGTCTTTGCATGTGCTTTAATTTCTTCCCAGATGCTTTTCTACCTCTTTGTCTGTCTAGTAAAAATCGTGCTCAACCTTTAAAACTCAATTAAAGTATCTTCACTACTCCCCCTGTCACTCTCAGAGACAGTTAGTAGCTGCATGTGACATTTGTTTCAGTATAATCCTTAGATACTTCTATGTAGAATTTCTAACATATAAAATTACTTCTTGGCATGGCTCTCTGCTCCATAGGTTCAGTGTTTTTCTATTCTCCTCTATAGTCCCCATGTCTAGAATAGTATAAAATAAATGTTTTATTTGAGTGAATGAACAGTAATAAAATTAAGAATAAAATAACTAAAAATAGAAGTACGATAATATTCTCTAGAAGCATCAAGGAAGGAAGTGATATGTCTTCACACAAATGAGGGCATTAAGCTCAGTCTTAAAGAATAGTTAGACTTTAGGCAGGCTGAAAATTAGGGAAAAATTGATCTTTGATTGCTCACTAGCAGGAACACTTCTTCGGGGAAGGTGCACCTGGTGAATTCCAAACGTCACTTAGAAAGATCTCTTCTTCAGAGTATTTCAGACAATAAAATCACTTCTTTGAATTTCAAACCCTCAGACAGCAACTCAGACTCAGGCCCTGGCTCCTGGATGTATTTTGACTAATAGAAAATAGTAACGCAAGCATTGGCCTGGGCTTTGAACAGTCCTAGGTTCAAATCCCTGCTGTTTGCAGTATTTGTCATTTAATGAGTCTCCATTTTATTCTCTGTATAGCAGGAATAACATGCCCTTTTCCAGGTAGGTTAATGTGAGAATCAAATGAAATAATGTTTCTAAAATGCCTGGCATGATACTTGGCAAGTAGTACCCTGAAAATTTTAGTTCTCTTTTATGTTCTCCCAATATATGCTTGTAATGTTTTCCTTTTTAGGCACAGACTATATCTATTGCATAAGGCTAGGGAGATGGGAGCGTGGAGGTGGTGCATTAACTGGGCAGCATACTATGTGGCAGAGAACTTAACACCATCCAGGGCTGAGCATAAGCAGTAAATCCTGCCATGCGTGGTGTGTTCTACTGACCTCTGAGATTCTCTGGAGCCCCAGTGTGGCCTGGATTGCTGACAAGGGCATGATGGAAACTCTGCTGCTCAAAGCAGCGAGCTCACTCCATCTGATTTTGCACAGATTCAGAGCACCATGCTTATTCCCTCTGATTTGTGCTTAGAAGAGATAAAGAGAAGCAAATGTCTGAAAACAAAACCCACATGCTATGTCAGCTAGTTTTGAAGCTCCAGTCAAGGTTGTACATAAATAAATTTTTTCTTGCCTAGATGGTCTCCATTTCTGTAATGCAGCAACACTGTGTAAGCATCTAGTGTAGACACATCTATATCTGACACTGTGAGGATGCAGGGACCCACAAAAGCAGTGGGACGGCCATGATTCAGCTGATCAATGCAGCTCTCGCTGCTTAAAAAGAAAAATAAATTAGCTTAGCCATTGCATATTTTTCTCTATATGATACCACGCACATTCATTTGACAAATGTTTTTTAAGCATTGACTATGTGCTAGGCACAGTGTTTGTTACATGGTAGAGATTATGTGGAGATAACACAGATGAGCTCTGCGGTCACAAACCTTATCGTATACTATAATTTATCAACAACCAATTTCAGCAATTTCCTTGTTCACAGAACTAGTAAGATGTGCAGAGACCCCAAAGCATATAGAAAGCATAATTATTTAGCAAGATATATATTAAGCACTAGGCAATGAGGTGCAATAAAAAATAATCAGAATATGTAGAAAATGGGGAAAGATTTATTGACACAGATTTGTTATAGATGCAAATTCAGGTTCCAAAGAGATCCGCAGTGGGTAATTTGGATCATGAATTATTGTGAATAAAGACCTTGGGAGCAGATGAAGGGGTCAGAGCCAGAGGGACATATCAAAGAAATGAGACAGAGACAACCTGTATTATTAGTTTTCTATTGTGCATGACAAACTACCACAAACCTGGGCACCAGTTATGTAACTCCACTGCTCAGGTTATCACAAGGCTGCAATCAAGGTGTCAGCTGGCTGCATCCTCATCTGAAGGCTCAGGCTGTGGCTGCTGTAGATTTCATGTACAATGTGTCTTCACAGCTAACACAGGAAAGTCTTTCTGATACTTCACCTTTCAAGGAGCTCACCTCACTCAGGATAATCTCCCTTTGACTAACTTGAAGTCAACTGGTTACTAATCTCATCGCAGGAGTGATATTCTGTCATATCTACTATCATTGATCACACACAAATGTAGGAGATTGTAGAGCACCAACACCAGGGGGCAGGAATCTTGGAGGCCATGATGGAATTTGGCTTCAGATCTAAACAGAAAACTGTCAATTGATATTTCTTCCAAGGAAGAAAGGCTTCACAGTTATCTGTCTTTATCCTACATGTGCCTGTTCACCCTGTGTGGAGGAGACCTGCAGTATTGAGGAGTTAGACTGCAGAGTTAGAGCACCTGAGTTCAAATCCTGGTTCCACTTCTTATGCCCGTGTGATCTCAGGTAAGTTACTTAACATCTCTAAGGGCGTGAATGATGAGTTCTCTCAAAAAATTTTTATTTTAGCCTCTGTAGATAATATTAAGTTAATTGTGATTTTAAAAGGTAGTACAAATGTGACCATTTGGTAGATTTAATTATAGAGGAAATTTCTTAAGATTCTGGTTGTGATTCTTTCTCCTTGGGAATTAAGTAAAGGAGATCAAGTACCAGCTTGCATATTAATAGTGAATATTGTGATTAGAATGAAAAATAATGACCTTATGTTATTCTGTATCTGAAGATCACAAAGTATTTCAGTGTATTAGGTACTAATAGACTCTGATTTGTTAAATTAAGTAAAATAGTTGAACCAATAAATACTAGAACCCTGCTTCTAATGAGCGGATCTTCAGAATAACTAAGCCAATGAAAAGACTCTTCTTCTGTTGCATAAAATCTTGGAGTCATGAGGCAAGGAGGAGTATATCCCCTGCTTCTGATGTCAGTGGAGAGGGGTAGCTGAACCCTTGATACAGGCTGGTGCTACCTGAGTGGACATCTTGCTCATTGGGAAGATATATTTGATCCCTCCTTAGTTCTTTGTCTCATCCAATTAATAATATTGATACCATCCTCCAGGAGACATAATGTCCACATCGATTGAGAAACATAGGATTTCAAAGAAACCTGGACTGTGAATGTGTCCTGCCTTAGGGACAAGGGTGGTGTGCTGGGCAGAACTACGACTGGTGCTACTGCATCCTTGTTTGTCCACCTCATCCAAAGTCCTTCCTTTTGTAAGAGTCTAACTTCAAATGCTCAATGGGTTGGGTCTATATGGGAATGTTATGGATAATTCAGCTAGGCTGTTATATTCTAATGTAGGAAACCCATGCAAACTACAATATATTAGTAGCAGCAGTTTTTGTAATGTGTTAAAGTGAATAGATCTAGAGCATTGGCTCTCAACCTTTGTTTCTCGCCCCCAGAGATTGCTGTTGTGGCACTGGTGTTAGGTATTAGATAGGTCACTTGAAATCATACTTTGAGAAATGCTGTTATGAAAAACAGCAGGCAAATTTGGTGGCTGTAATTATCTAGGCAAAGGCCACCCAGGCCTAGACTGCTATGCTGTGGGGCGTGGGAGGAGGGAGGCAGATGCATTTTTGGTGTTTGTTAGCTTAGGCTTTCCTTTTGAGGCAAAAATGTTTTTGTCACTCAGAACAGATATTTAGCAGAAAAAAATTTTCTCTCCCCCTCAATCTCTTTCAGCTCTGAGAGGCTGCATTTTATCATTTAGACATAGAACATCAGAGAATTCTATAATATGAGGTAACGACATAATGCAACCAAATGGCACAATAACAACTCCCTTACCGTATATTTGCTGGATTACTTATATCTGTGTTCAGCTGGGGGAAAAAAGTCACTAAACTCACACAGATACTTCTCAGCTTACAAAATGGCAACAAACTACAAATTCTTCAGAAATAACTCTAATAACAAAAATAAGAAATTAGCTTATTTTGAAAGGAAAGTATTTTTATTCATTAACTAGGGTAGAATTAAAAAAGTTCTAGGTTATTCTTAGTATTTCCCTTAGCAGGAAAATTTCCACCTTGAAAAGACATTGAGAAGGTTGGAAAGTTTATATTGGAAGGAAAAATAAAAGTAGGACTTAATTAACTCAGGTTCTTTCCTTGTGGTGAGGAGCACTATGAAAACTGCAGAGTATGCACTCCCACTCCTTAAGCCCAAGTTTAATATTTACCTCAGCAAGAGGGCTCTTTTCTGCTAGTAGAGAGAGCTGCTCTGTTTCTCAGAGACCCAGCTATTATGGCATCTGCCCAAGGCTGGGCCAGGAGGTTCATCACAAAACTACCAAGGGACCTGCTGTCAGCCTGACAGGGAGAAGTCCCTTCTGGAGCTTCTGGCATCTTGGTGGTTGGCAGGGCCATGCGTGAAGAAGGACAGGGGTCAGGAGAATCCAGGGATCCTGGTCCTTGACTCAGGGGGGCACCATTAAGCAACTTTGACCTAGTTAGGTAACCTCTCTATACCACACTTTCTGAATTCAACTGGAGATTAAAGCAGCCAAGTTAGATGAGACTTAAAGAGACTTCCACATCTGCCCTTTCATTATTCTTCCATTTATAGCTAAAGTTTAAATGTTGGAAATCAGAGTAATAAAGAATCAGGGTACTCAAATATTAGAATGAAATCCAAAAATTTCCATATGACCTGTCTCTGCCTACCCAGTCAGCTCATTTCTAGACATTCCCCGTCTTGTTCAATACACTCTCCATGATCCCGATTTTTCCCCAATGTAGTCTTTGCATTTGCTGTTTCCTGCTTCTGTGAGATTCTTGCACAGTTCTTAGCCTGCCTTTCCTTCCTGTGTCAACACAAATACCACTTTCGCAAGAATGAATTAGCTTCCCAGTAAATATTCCTTTCTATAACACTTTGTTCTTTCTCTTTACACCAACATTGAAGTTTGTTATTTATACCTAGCTGTGTTTTATTTGTTAAATGTCTTTTTCTTCTAGAAGACTGTAGGATCCCTAAGGATAGGGACGGTGCCCACTAAATACTGTATTGGGTCTGTTGCACAGTGCCCGAAACATAGTGAGCCATCTTAAATAGCTGACAAGTGAATCAATTAATCAGTCACTGCAATTCCTTCCCATACTCCAACATATGAAACAAAATGTCCCTGTCCCCATTAATGAATGAGATATGTACCTATTTGTCTTTTATCTCTGCCCATATGTGTGCTCTGGGACCTCACCTCCTTTGATGACTTTCTCATCATCTATTCCCCTCTATCCAGGCCTCTACCTCCTGATAATTTATGCACAGCGGGTTTCCCTTCCTCTTTTAACCCTTGGGAATTAATAAAGGAGATGTGCCTCTTTTATACTCTGCTTATGTATTCCACATACAAATAATATTCCATGCTGGATCAGCTTCCTATTGCTGCTATAACAAATTATCACAAACATGGTGGCTTAAATAACACAAAATTTTCATCTTACAGTTCTGGAGGATGGAAGTCCAAGATGTAGCTCAAGGAGCTAACATGAAGGTGTCAGCTAGCTTGTGTTTCCTCTGCAGGTCTAGGGGAGAATCTGTTTCCCTGCCCTCTTCCAGCTTCTAGAAACTGCCTGCATTCCTTGGCTTGTGGGTTTCCTCCTCCATCCTCAAAGCCAGCAGAGGAAGATTGAGTTCTTCCCACATCAAATCATTGTGCCCTTCACCTCTGTAGTTACATCCCATGTAAGGTAACATTCACAGATTCTGGATTAGGGCATGAACTTCTTTTTGTGAGGGATTGGGGGACGTTATTTTAAAAACCACACCTGCACTTTTTCCCACTTTACCTTCCAGCACAAAATATTCATACCTGACTGGACGCCCCTAAATCTCATTTCTACTCCTTTTCTTTCTCTCCACCGTGAGACTTTCACTAGAATGTTAATCCACCATGAAGGAGACCATGCAATAGTCACTTAACATTTAAAGATGTGACTTTCATAGTTTTAATTATTTGCTAAAAAAAATCTGGAAAGTCCATGGTATTTTGCATCATGATTTTGCTGAGGCAGAAATTTGAATCACAAACCTTGGTAATAAGATTCTTAGTGAGAGAGTGAACCTAGTCCACTCCACATTCAATGTCTACATTTAATATATGGCTTTTTGAACACTTATTATAATGTTATAACAGATGGCAAAATTATATTCTGTAGTACAGCCATGTTTGCAGCATTTCTGAAAGTCTGTTATTCATGAATACCAAGAATGTAGTGAACAAAAATTCACATTTGATCTTGTTATTTATGTTGACCATAACCCTGCTAGAAAAGTGTTATAGACAAGAAACAGATCCAGAGTCCTTCCATAGTCTACCTAATGGCCAACGTCTAATAAAGGGTGGAACCAGTATTTGAAACAATCTGATACAACAATCAAGCTTTTTCCACTACTCCAAATAATCAAATGTGTTTATGTGGTTTCCTTTTGTTAATTTTGTCATATAAAACCGCTACAGCTTCCAGGTGGCAGAAGCTCTCTGCTCAGCAGATTGGGTCCTAATTAAGGCCTATTGTGTGTTGACACTCTTCCTCTGGAGACCCAGAAAAAGGCTTCAGACAGCTTCAAAACCTGTCCATACATGGGAAAATAGGGGCTTTTTTTTTTTTTTTTTTTTTACAGCAAATGGAATCTTGCATCTTAGCAAAATTTATTTTTCTTGAGACACCAGGATGAAAGGAAGGCAGAATATAGAAAATACATCCAATTTTAATTGAGCATCAGTTTAGAGTTAGGAAGAAAAGCATTCCCTCCACTCCCAAAATAAGATACCTTTAGAGCATAACATGTAGAGTGGTTAGCTGAGCAGTCAGGAGAGCTCAATTGGCATTAAAGAACTGCAGAATCTATTTAGAAATGGTATCTCTGTGGTCCCAGAAATGATCAAGCTACATGAGCTGATGGAGTACTGACACCCTTTCTGTGAAAGACAGTGATGAATTAACTTCAAATATGAAGTTTTCCAAAGTTATCCATTCTAGCTATTCCTCCAAGCAGTTATTAAAATATAATTTTCAAAAGGTTTAAAAGCTTAACCAACATGAAGTATAAAATGTACACGTGTAAAAGATGTTAAGTAATGAAAAAAAAGCAGCAAGAAATCAGTTCAAAATACATTTGAGGAGCTAGGGATTTACAGGCAATTTAACAAGGAATTGTAAGGATAAGATAGCAGTGTTGGATACAAAACCAGTTAATATCCAATAGCGTACTAAACTGTGACTTTGGAGTTATCTTTTCTACTGGCAAGAAAATTTTTTCACTTCTATTGGACAAAAGATTTTAAGTTAACCTCTTTCTCTAGATCAGATTCTCAACATGGCACTTTTGAGATTTTGTTGCGGTGGGCTGTCTTGTTCACTGTAGGGCGTTTAGAGGAGTCTCAGTGAATGGCACAGTCATGTACCATTTGATTGTCATGACTTTCCCACTCATGACAATCAAAAATGTCTTCAGATATTACCATATATCTCTTGAAGGGCAAGCAGAAATTGTTTTACAGAGCTCCAGGCCATTTAAATGTACCCAAAACTTGGAAATACACACAAGAGATTATCGGGTCTTCTTTCAGTGTAACATGGGGCTTGTACCTTTGAGTTTGACTGGGCTGTTTTACTTAACTCTCTAAGGTAGTGGTTCTTAATTAGGAACAATATTGAGGTGTACTTTTTCTATTACCTATCCACACTACTGATTTTCTGTTCATTTCTGCTGCTTAATATGTTCCATCGGTAGTTGGGTAGGAAAAAATTATTTTGACTGTATCTTACAAAAAAATACCCATTTTCAATGGATGCAGTAGATTGTGAATAGTCATTTTTATAATAGTTCTCTGTTTTAATAACTATAAATCTGTTTCTATCTGTAATCCTGTTCTAGACATTTGGCTCAGAATGTGCACGTTAGGCAAGGAGTGGAATTAAATTCATTGTTGACGGTTCACCTCTCCTTATTGGTAGCACCAATTTCCCAGTAGAACTACGTTCTCTCTAATCTCTCCCTTCTGTGTAATGAGAAAAGATTATTAGCTTTGTGACTCGTGGTGATAGTAATTATAATCAAGGTACAGGTCAACCATTCTCTGTCTAAAACCCTTGTAGATAAGTGGCTTTGAAATTCAGAATTTTTCAAATTTTGGAAAGGTGATATAGTACATTTCCATTGAGGCCTGGGGCAGCATCCCATAACCACATGCTTTAATATTTCTACAGGCAAAAAAATGGACATATACATCAAATGGGAAAAAGAAGTCTGTAAATAGCCTCATATGATTTTTGGGTCAGGCTTTGCTACCAGATGAGTTTCTGTCAAACTTATGAAAAATATTTTTGTTTCCAGTCTTTGGATTTCAAAATTTTTAATCGGGAATTATGGATCTAGAATAATAAAAATAACAACATTAGCAACAATAACATCTGATATTTAAAAGCACTTACCATGGGCTAGGCCTTGTGTCAAATTACGTGTTTTAGATGATTTTAATCCTCCCACAACCTGCCAAGTATCTTTATTATGAGAAATGTGTTGCATTAGGTTTGGAGAGTTAGGCATTTGGTCATCATAAGATTTAGACCTAGGAAAATTTAATACAGAGCCCAGGCTCTGACGTAGGATCGTATGCTGAAGCCTAACAATTCCACCTCCATGTAGCATTCAGCCTTTCCTTTTTACCCTGACTGTGCATGCGTCTACCAAAGATGGATGAAGAACATCATGTTTGTAAGTAAAGGACAGTATATTGTGTTCCTTCTGCATTGCCTATTTTATAGAAAATAAGACTTAAATAATTATAACTGGCTCATTCTACTTAGGTTCACAGGCTTACTTTGCCAGGTTATTTAATTTATTTTAAACTTTTCTATCAAGAGTTTTATAAGCACAAATAGGACACTCAGTACGTATATATTGGAAAACTGGCAGTCAATATTTCAGCTGTTTCCAAATGTATTTCTCCTGCTGATACAGGCTCGGGGAGAATTATAATCCACATGACATCTTCACAAAATGCTGCCAAAATGATTTCATTAAAAATTTTTTTGTGGTAGAAGTCTACTAAAGGATTGACTCAAAGACTAGTGACTAGGATATGAGCCTTCCCCTTATGGAACATTTATAAGCAGCCCTTTTATACGCACCATTTTGGGAATTACAAACATGCATTTTGTCTGTCACTATGCTCATGATTTTCAAGTGCTTTAAAAATCAGTTAAGAAGTGTTTTGTTCTCTCACTAGGTGATGAATCAGCACTGATTCTATGACTACGGATCTATCAGTTAACAATGTAATTTTACATCTGTGTTCGTCTTTAGCCCTCACTTTTGAGACTCAAGTAGTCTTACATTTAGGTCTATGAAGTAGGTTACTTCGTGGTTTCCCTTTTTTCATCTTTTTACTTTGAACCTATTTGTATCATTTGTGTCTAATGTGTATCTCCTGTAGACAGTATATAGTTGGATCTTGTTTTTAATATAATACAATCTGACAAACTCTGTCTCTTGACTAGATTGTTTAATCCATTTACATTTTAAAAATAGCCCTATTGAGATATAATTCACATACAAATTATTTACATTTTTAAAGTTTAAACTTGAATGGTTTATTTATAAGGTTTTACAAACATCAGTACTATCTAATTTCAGCACATTTTCATCACTCTAATAAGAAACCCCATACCCTTACCCCAACCCATGACAATCATTAATTTACCTTCTGTCTATATGAATTTGCTTGTTCTGAACATTTCACATAATAATACAACATACTCCCCTTTGTGCCTGGCTTCTTTCACTTAGCATATTTTGTCAAGGTTCATCCATCCTATAGCATGTGTAAGTACTTTTCTTTTTATGGCTGAATAATATTCCCTTGCATGGATGAGCCATTTTGCCTATGCATTTATCGGTTTATGGACATTTGGATTATTTCCACAATACATGTTACTGCTTTGAACATTTGTGTACAAGTTTTTTATGGAAATAGGCTTTCAATGCTATTGAATATATATCTAATTTGGGAATTGCTGGGTCATGTGAAACTCCATGTTTAATATTTTGAGGACTTGCCCAAACTTTTTTCCCAAGGGGCTACGCATTTTGCATTCCTGTCAGCACTGCATGAGTATTTGGATTTCTCTGCATCCCTGGCAATGCTTATTATTGTCCATCCTGACTGTACAAATCCTAGGAAGTAGAAAGTGTTATTTCATTTTGGTATTAATTTCCATTTCCATAAAAATAATATTATTGAGCATCTTTTTATGTACTTATTAATGTTTGTTATCTCTATTGGGGAAATGTCTGTTCAAATGCTTTGTCCAATTACTGTTTATGTTTTATGTCTTTTTATTGTTAAGTTAGAAGACTTCTTTAAGTATGGATATGAGTCCCTTGTAGTATAGCACATAGGACTTGCAAATATTCTACCATTTTATGGGTTTTGTTTTTACTTTTTGACAGTGGCCTTTATAACAAGAAAGTTTTTTTTTTAATTTTAATAAATTTCAATTTATTTATTTTTATTTGTTGTGTGAGCTTTTGTTCTCATTTAATTTCTTTTAGCAATGTTTTATAATTACCAATGTAAACACTTGCAATAGTTTGTCAAATTTATTCCTAAATATTTATTATATTTTACAATGGTGTAAATGGAATTATTTTCTCAATATTGTTTTTGGAGCATTTGATTCTGTCAGTTTTGCCTCCTGTATTTGAGACTTTGTTGTTAGAAGTGTTTATGTTTATAATTGCTATGCCCATGTTATGGTTTGGCCATTTTACTATCAAAAATTCTTTCTTTCTAGAAAAAATATATCTTACAGTCTATTTTGTCTTACTATAGCCAATCCAACTCTCTTTGAGTACTGTTTGCATGGTATATTTTTTTCTTCCTTTCACTTTCAACCTATTTGTGTCTCTGAATCTAAAGTGTTTTTCTTATAGATAGTATATACTTTAATCATAGGGTTTTATTTAATCCATGCTTTCAGTCTCTGTTTTTGATTAAAGGGTTTAGTCCAGTTACATTAATGTAATTACTGATAAGGCAAGATTTGTATCTGCCATCTTGCTATTTGTTTCTGTGTGCCTTATGTCTTTTTTGATGCTCTATTCTTTTATTACTGCCTGCCGTTGTGTCAAGGAGATATGTTCTAGTATACCATCCTAATTCTCTTATTTCTTGCATCTTTTACTATATGTTTTTGAGCTATTAATATTTTCTATTGATTGGCTTGCAGATCATAACTAACATATTTTCTTAAAATAATACCAACTTAATTTCAATGGTTTATAAAACCTCTGTTCCAATAGACCTCTGTTCCTGCATGTCTTCTTCATGGTATCATTTCACATAGATTATATATTTACATATTATAAGCCTGTATTGCCTATAATATAACTCACAGCTATTGCTCAACGAAGTTATTGTTTTGAAAATGTTGGAGAAGAAACAAGTTACAAAAATTACATGTAGACTGTCTTTAATATTTACTTTATATATTCACCCTTACTAGTGACCTTTATTTCTTCCTGCGGGTATGAGTTTCTGTTGATTACTCTTTATTTCAACCTGAAAGATTTTCTTTATTATTTCTTATAGGGCAGGTCTGCTAATGACAAATTATCTTTTATTTTTGTGTTTATCTCAAAATGTCTTACTTTTCACTTTGTTTTTGATGAATAGTTGTGCTGGATATAAAATTCTTGGAAAATGGTCTTTATTTCATGACCTTCAATACCAATCTATTGATTTCTCTCTTCCATTTTTAATGAAAAGTCAGTTGCTAATTTTATTGGAAAACATTGGTACATGATGAGGCATATTTCTCTTGCTGTTTCAAGATTCCCTTTTTTACTTTGGTTTTTGACATTTTCCCTATGATGCATTGAGTTCTCAATCTCTTTGAGTTTATCCTACTTAGAGTTTGTTGAGCTTCTTGGGTATGTGTATTAAAGTTTTTTCTCAAATTTATAACATTTTTGGCCATTATTTCTTCAAATCCTTTTTCTGTCCTTTTTCTGACTTCATTTATGTATATTTCATCCATGTTACAGCATATATTAGAATTTTAGCCTTTTTTATGGCTGAATAACATTCCATGTATTATATATACACCACATTTTGTTTATCCATTCATCAGTTGATGAACACATGGGTTGTTTCTACTTTTTTGGCTATTATGAATAATGCTGTTATAAATATTTATGTATAAGTTTTTATGTGAACAAATGTTATCAGTTCTCTTGGGTACATAGCTAGAAATGGAAAAGCTGAGTCATGTAAACTTTTCTTAGGATTCCATCAGAGGTCATATATTTTATGAGGTCTTTCTGTTCTGCATGGTACTAATAGGAGCTATTATTTACCTGTATGAACTGAAGAAATTGTTTGACCCCTTGCCTTTCAGTGTTTTTTCTTTTTTTTCCTGGGACATTGGGTAATTTCTTTCCATGCGTGCACAAATCTGTACTAGGCCAAAGACATGAAGGAACCCCTCTGTATCGTTCCAATGTTATCATTATGTATGAAGTCCTTCATTTTAGTACACAACTCTACAGACTTGAACTTTTTTGTCTAACATCTAGTCTCTTTCCTTTATACTCAACAGGGGTATTAAGCTTTATTTGGGTTCCTCTGCTCTATACTTTCTCCTAGGGTCTACGTCCAGGCTGTAATCTGGGGAAAATATAGGGCTCACCTTTTTTATTTGTATTCTTCTTTTAGGAATCATAGTCCTCTGCTGTCTGCAGGTAAGAAGACTAATTTGGTAGAGCCATGGGATGGGCTTTTGGCTTAGTTGAGGGGCTGTTTGACCTCCTGGATCAAGCAGGTCTAACCTCCACATTTTTTCAAAACCCACAGAAGTGGGAGTCTCCCTGCTTGGAGGGGGGTGTTGGGAGGATTTTTTGGCTGTGTGGAGCCTCTGCTTGACTTCTTGAATAAAGCTTGTCTAGCCCTTTTGCTTCTCTGAAATGTTTGGAGGTGGGAGTCTCCCTGCTTGGGCAAGATCATTAAGCAGGATTTTTGGCTGGATGAAGCTACTACTTGACTTCCCCAGTCAAGCAGGTCTAGCCCTTATGCTTGGTAGAGGTGGATGTCTCCCAGCCTGGGTGGGGTCATTGGGGTTGGCTCTGAGGCTGGGCATGGAGACTAGCAGTATAGAAACTCAAGCTAGTTTGAACTTCCCACTGTGTTTCTGAAGGCAACCAGCTCAGCTTTGCAGGTGGGCTATGTGGTTGGCTGGTAAATGTGATCAGGCACTACAGCTGCCATAAACACACAGGTACCACCAAAACTCATGCACTGGTCTTTGTGACCTCTGCATCCTTTGTTCCCACCTGTCACCAGGCAGTCTAGCCATGCCATTTTTTCCCTAGTGTTCCCCATAAAGTGAGACCAGAGTGGGCTTCCTGGGAAGCATCTCAGAGTCCTAGGGAAGCTGGATGACTGCCTCTGGTTCTCTTTTTCCCTTGCAGAAACCATGGGTCCAAGAAAATCCTCTCTTTCTGGGGTTGTGCCAACATGTGGGAGGAAGAGGGGTGGCATGGTATGAGTGAGACTATTCTCTTTTTTTTATTTCAGCATATTACGGGGGTACAAATGTTTAGGTTACATATATTGCCCTTATCCCCACCCAAGTCAGAGCTTCAAGCATGTCTACCCCCCTGACAGTGCTCACGGCACCCATTAAATGCGAATATACCCATCCCCTCTCCCCCCTCCCATCTGCCCAACACCCGATGAATGTTACTACTCTTTTTACCCTTCTGATTCAAATTTCATTAAATTCTGCAGACCACATGTCTAATCTAAGGCTTGTTTTTCAAGTGTGAAGATTTTCAAAAGGATGTCCTGGTCTGTGGATAGTTGCTAGTTGAACTTTCTGTGGGTGTGGAGGTGGAGCCTGAGACTTTCTATTCTGCCATCTTTCTGATGCCATCCTAACATAAGTTTCAAAAGAGATAATGCTTGAACTTGTAGTATAAGTTAAAACACTCTCTGGCTGATCAACTTACCAGTCTAAGGTTACTCTGTGGTCTTATCAATGTACATGCAATTCAGAAATCATCTTGAAATCTATTCCTCTCCTTTCTCAAGGTCAGATAATGAGCCAATCATAAAAAATTCTTCATAAAATATGACAACAATGACTGAGAACATTGTTCCCAGTTGGACATTGTGATGAATTGGAAGAATATTGGGCTGAAAATCAAAAGAGGGAAATTTGATTTCTAATTTTCAATTCATAGCATGTTAGTTCATTCTGAACCATAGTATGTTCATCTATAAAATGGAAAATAAATACATAAGATATTGTGAAGATAAAATAATTTTCTAAAAATTATCCTGAAAGCATAAATCAAATATTTTTGCTATTAGAATTAGATTGGTAAGATGGTAATGTACCCCAATATTATTGTATTAAGTAAGCAATTACCATGGCACCAAATATAAGAATATACTTAGCCACTCTCTCTCCAGAAAGCCTAGAACTTCAAACCCAACTGATCAATTTTTGTGGGACACAACTTAAATAGTATTCAACTAATATTGTTACTTATTTTCTTTTGACCAATTCTTGGCAACATTCAAAGTTTTGGAAGGCTCAGGTACAGATTTCTCATTTGCACTTCTGGAGGAATTCTTTGGTTTCTGTGTTGTTTAGTCATTAAATCTTTAATTATATGAACGTTATATAAGTTTGCTTTCTTTGTATTTTTCTTTTTGCAACAGGATGTCACTTGTTGCCCAAGCTAGAGTGCAGTGGCATCATAATATTAATAGCTTACTGCAGCCTCTAATTCCTGGGCTCAGGTTATCTTTCTACCTTAGCCTCTCAAGTGACTGAGACTGCAGGTAGATGCCACCACACGAGGCTAATTTTCCTATTTTTTTTCAGAGAAGGGGTCTTGCTATGTTGCTCAAGCTGGTCTAGAGCTCCTGGCCTCAAGTGAACCTCCCAAAGTGCTGAGATTATAAGCATGAGTCACCATGCTGGTCCAGTTTTCTTTCTCTTATAAAATATCCATGTTAATTATTTTATATATCCAGCTTCTACTATCTTTAATTCAAGTAAAAATTGCTGAGGTTTAATCTTGAAAATCAGGAATCTTTTCACCTATCGTACAAAATTAATGAAATAGTTTTGTCTTCATCTCAGAATGTCAATAGTCATACACTTTATGCAACAGACATTTCCATGAGAAGTCCAAGATCAAGGCAGCAGCAGATTGAGTGTCTAATGAGGAATAACCTTCTGCTTCCAAGATGATACTTTTTGCTGCATCCTCACACAGCAAAAGGAGCAGAAAGGCAAACAAGGTAAAAGGAACTAACAGATTCCCTCAAGCCTTTTTACAAGGACACTAACTCCATTCAAGAGGGCAGAGTCCTCATGATCTAATAACCACCTACAGACCCCACCTTTTAACACTATTGCATTGGGAGTTAAGTTTCTATGTGAATTTTGGAGAGACACAAACATTCAAATCATAGCTTAATTTAGTTTATTGCATCCTTTTAACTACTGACATAAAAGTCACCTACTATGAACTGTAACTTCAAAACTTGTTTCCCAGACTATAAAAATTCTGAGCGACACCATTATGAAGCATCTAATTTACCTTGTGCCTCGAGGATAGTCAGTTTTCAGATATCTAGATTGATTGGTATAGATCCAACAATTTGAACTTTTTTTCTCTATTTTCTTTATTTACTGTACTGTCTTTGTCTTTTTTCAGTGTGTGAGTATGTGTATTTGATCATTTTCTTAGATTAAAAATGCCACAATTGGACATGAAAATATTTAAAGTGAGATCTTTAACTAGTTTATTAATAATGTGTGTATTTAATCACATGACCCTGTAGAAATAGCATGGATTTGGAAGCCAGAGAGTTTCTCATTGAAATATCAGTTCTACTCCTTCTAAGCTATATGACTTATGTCTGAATCTGCCTCCTTCTATGAAAATCACATACCAACTGATGTGTACCACAAAGTGTTATAGAGAGTGAAAAATTATGATAGGTGATGTGATTATTATAGAAACAGGCAAGGATGAATTGCTCAATAAGTAGTAGTTACGAAATTTGTCAACATCTGGGAGAGGTACAACACTCCTTCGATAGAGCACATGTTGTGGTTTTTGGGTCACTGAATCTGGTCACAACATGGGTAAGTCTTACTTTAGCAACTTTAGAGATCTAGAGAATGGCACACCATTAACAGACTAAGTGAGGAATGATTATGTTGTCAGGTATCTACACACATAAAACATAATACCACTTCACAGGACATTATGTTCCACCTGCTTCTTTCACATCCTCTGTAATATGCAGAGAGATGGTGTGATTCATTGGGAGCACAGTTCCAGAGAAGACCACCACTTGATAACAGATAACTTGATAATCCCTTCCTCACCTCTAGAATGCCCCATAAATTATTAAGGGATTGAAGATGGAGAAAATTTTGAAGACCCGCTTAACATATCCCTCAAAAAGCAATTCAGTGAAGTATTGGCTGAACCCAACTGACAAGGCCTCATTTTACAGGGGGAGGCCTGAAGAAAGTTTGGAAGCATAATTCATCACTTAGAAGCATGTTGACAGCTGAATATTTGTACCAGTTAAGACTACCTCCTTAGCTGTGAGGCCCCTGATATTGAGAAATCACTTTCCCAAGTGATTATTATCCTCATTATCCTTTGGCAATGGGGATTTCCTTGACGTGTTGGCACCATTGTCAGGAAGAAATCCAGACACAGCCATGGTACAAGTCTGTTTAGAATCTACACCACACAGAAGGATGTCAACCAACAGCCAGCCCAGGAACAGTGCTATCTTCCAACAGAAAAAAATTAAAATTTACAATCCAAAATACTCTAAAAGTGTTCATGGTGTGATGTTCATGTTATTTTATAATCGCGTTGTACTTGCACCTTGTGTCCAGAATGGTAATTAGAAATGAAAACAGAGACATAATGGCAAATTCTTAGAAGATATTAAATATAAATCTGTTCTCAATTTTAAAAAAGATTTTAAAAAAAAATTCAGAATATTACAGGGCTACATGTTGATTACATAAATTGCTCTTGTACCATTTGAGTCAAAGTTATAAGTGCACCCATTCCTCAGATAGTGTATATTATATCCATTAGGTGTGAATTTACCAATCCCTTCCTCCCCGTTCCCACTTGCTTGATTTCCAATGAATGGTATTTTCATATGTGCACATAAGTATTCATCGATTAGTTCCAATTTAATGGTGAGTACCTGTGGTGTCTGTTTTTCCATTCTTGTGATACTTTACTTAGAAGGGTGGTCGTTCCATCCAGATTAATACAAGAGGTATAAGTTCACCGTTTTTTTGTGGCTGAGTAGTACTCCATGGTACACATATACCACATTTTATTAATCCACTCATGTATTGATGGGCACTTGGGTTGTTTCCATATCTTTGCAATTGTGAATTGTGCTGCTATAAACATTCGAATACAGATGTCTTTTTTATAGAATGAATGTCTTTTTTTTCTTTTGGTAGATGATTAGTAATGGGATTGTTTAATCAAATGGTAGTTCTACTTTTAGCTCTTTGGGGTATCTCCATGCTATTTTCCATAGAGGTTGTATTAGTTTGCAGTCCCACCAGCAGTGTATGAGTGTTTCTATCTCTCCGCATCCATGCCAACATTAATTGTTTTGGGACTTTTTGATAAAGGCTGTTGACACTGGAGTTAAGTGATATCTCATTGTGGTTTTGATTTGCATTTCACTGATAATTAGAGATGTTGAGCACTTTTTCATATGTTTTTTGGCCATTAGTCTATCTTCTTTTGAAAAGTTTCCGTTCATGTCTTTTGCCCACCTTTTAATGGAGTTGAAGAGATTATTTAATGACATTGGACAAAGTTGATAACATAAGATTAGTGAAAAGAAAAAGATACAAATAGTTTATTCAGTTTAATCCTAATTTAGAAAAAAATCAAAATCATCACCAAAAAACTTTAAAGTGTACAAAAATTTAATGATGTAAGATAATGGGTTAATTTCATTTTGTCACTTTCAAGTTCTGCATATTATTCTTTTAATATATGTGTTATATATGCATTTCCTGAGAAGGAAAAACAAAAAATGTTATTCTAAAAATCAAATGAAATCAATAGAAAATCCTATAACATTCCACAATCTGAAAATAAATATATTTTAAGCCCTTTCCAACTGCATTCATCTTTACTTTCCATGGTGTTCTATTTCTTTTCTTTTTAAATTACTGTAACATTTTTGTGTTATCATGTCCCTTGATAGGCACATGCCAAGATAAGCTGAAATGTGCCAGAGACTAACTGAGGGAAACGCCTGTGAAAGATGAAGGGCAGGGGCAGGCGTAGGCAGGGAGACCTTCAGCCTGAGGTGGAGGTTTGACACCTGGAAAGTTGAGGCCAGGAAGGAGTCAGGTGCAAAGGGTTTCAGACTGCAGCACAGTTCTAAGCATATTTCCGCTGATAAAGGAATCAAATCAACGTGGCCTTTTAGAGGCAGCCCCCTCTTGTAGGAACAGACACCACTAGTTCCCTGCCTGCCATGCTCAGTCATCGGCTGGGAACAGCAAGAGAAAGCATGGCTTCTTTAAAAGCCCAGATACAGATTCAGGAAGGAGCTGTTGGACCACTTGGTTCTCCTCAGAAGAGTCCCGGGCAGCACATTTCCATGACCTCCATAGTCTTAGGACAAGACTAACCTTCATATCACTTTCAAAGATGGTTCAGGAAATTTGTTCCTCAACTGTGAAATCTCTCTTGAAATGTCTCTATTACTTGTACCCTTGTGAACTGTCTTCCCCTTAAAATTACCAAAGAAGAAAAAAAACGTTAATGTATGTCTTTCATCTGTGAATCGGGCAATGGAAAGGAGATTGGGAGTTAGACAGACCTGAGGCTCATCCTAGTTTCGCCACGTGGGCTGTATGTTAAATAACTCACGTAAACTCTCATCCTGTTTCCTCAAGAAAAGACCTTACTAGAACAGTATGGTAGGAACGTTCAAGCTTCGTTTCTCAAGGAAGAGAGACTTTCATGGAAACTCCCCACACTCGCAGCCGTGCTCCTAGTATGCGGTCCTGCACACTGAAAGCTTACGGGGTGGACACCTGATTCACACTGTGCCAATGAAAGTACTTTTTCAGAAATTTGGGATTAGGTTACATATATCAGCGTCTAATAACATTTGCACTTGAAAGAAAAGCAAATTTTTTAATCAAGGTTGTCACTGTAGGGTGGTCAACTTTCATCATGTGCATATCAAATCACAGGCACAAAAAGAGAACCTGAATACAAGAGGCGAAAGCAAGACATGACTAGTAAGAGGTAGAGCGAGACGTGCAGATTGAGAATACCTGCCTTGGTGACTGATTTTCCCGTTTTCTGGTATCAGTCCTGGTGTAACCAGGTATACGTCTTCCCTTAGGTCCCAAGACATATTCCCTTGTTCTTATAATAAATTTTCTTCTATACATAAGTTAGTTTAAGTGGATTTCTGTTGCTTTTTACCGAAGGAGCTTTTAATCAAATAGACAGAGTCCTGATTAATAGATGCTTTTCAGAATAAATGCATTTACTTTAGCTTTCCTGGAGTCAGCTATTTTCTGAAACCCATTTTTCTTGAACTTTCATTTAGCTCACTCTGGCCAGATCATATTAACTGATTACAACAAAGTTAGGAGACATGATCAGGACTCCTATGCACATATTCCTTAGTAGAGCTAAGTTTAAGGCAGAATAAAAGAAAAATTAAAATGTTCACCTAAGAGTGCATCATTAACAAATGAATTTCAGAGGCTTGGCAAAATATCATCAGCCTCAGGTTTCCTTGCACAGTGTTAGTATGACAGTTGAGGATTCAACTTCAAAAACAATCTACCGGTACAAAGGCATCCTCTATTCAACAGTGATAGTTTAATCGGATATTGTTTTAAAATGTAATATCGATTAACAAATATCGCTCTCTTTCACATTTTGAAAACTCCAATGAAGTCATGATGACACTGTGAGCCATGTAATTATAAATGACTGTAATTAGGTTGATACGGTATTGTCAATACAGCAGGACAAATGGAGTCATCAAGCCAGTGAGTAAACTTGCGTCCTTCACACATAAAACTGTGGCTACGATCCCCAAATTACCAGAAGGTGATCTTTGTGTTGTTTTCCAGCAATGGAGATAGATTTGTGCTGTCTCGCTGTCTCATTGTAACTGGAAGCATCCTTTGCCAAAAGGATTGCTAGGATTAGGCTGCTGGTTGCTGAACACAGCAAAATTAACTGACCCATACACAGACTTATCCTCCAATGTAATCCCATCCCCATTGCTGTGAATGTCTTCATCTTGTATCAAAGTGTGAGGAATCCTTCCCTTGCATGCATTCACTCAGTTAGAAATAATCTCTCCCATCCCTATATTTGCAAAACAACTTGTTGGTTCCTTTATAGCAGCTCTCATCACAGTTTGCCTCATATTTTAGTTAATTGTATGTTTCTCCTTGGTTATGTGCTTTTAAAAAACTCCTTCTACATCTTAATTGTCGTCGTACCTTCCACAGAATCTACCAGTAGTTACAGACAGTAGGCAATCAATTTTTTAAAAAATTAAACAATAAGTGGCTAATGAAATTGATAGCCCTTTAAGAGAAGGAACTAAAGCACTTGGAACTTTGGAGGTCAGAAGATTCTAGCTACTTACAGAAATAAGTTTCAGTATAACTTGCTGGATATGTCTAGACTTATTTAAAAATTAATTCTGTAAAATCACAGAAATTTTGAAAATATTAAAGCAAAGACTGTATGCACACTGATCAGGAGGTTAAAAAATGCATAATTGGCCATGAAATGAGTCAAAGTCTCCTAACTTTAAATATGACTTTAAGTATACTAATTAATGGAAGCATTTTATATAAGAATCTGCTTAGGTCTCCAGACAAGGTGGATTATACCTCAAAGATAATGCTCAGAAAGGAGGGATCTGTTTAAATGTCATAGGAGAGGAAGTTATATTATAGCTTTAATAGCCTTTAATGCTCAGAATCTGATCATAGTAATTATAGCCTGATAATTCAGAAAATGGAGAATATTTGCTTTTTAGAGTTACATTAGAAAGATACAAATTCCATATAAGATATTGAGTAGAAACGTTTGATAATATTAAAATATCTTGACATGTACTAAGAGAGAAGTTTTAACACAGAGACAGATTTCCTTTTTTCAACCTGAAATACTTTAAATTATACTTATTATTACATTATCATAAAATTAAAATTGCAAATATATATTGACTCTAGGAAGTTTAGAAAAAGTATGCAATAAGAAAACAAAGCCCCTATCATCCCAATAATTTAGAAATAACTTACTATTCATATTTACTGGATTTTGTTTAATATGTTTTCTCCCTGTATATATAAATTTTACATAATTTATAATATACTGTACATAGTTATATATCCTGTATTTTAACTTTAAATTTTAATGTGAAATATTTTTAAGACACTGAAAACGTTTTTACATTATTTTTTCAATGACTTTCTGTTAAACGGATATGCTATTTATTTTTAACAAGTCCTCTAGTATTTAGCATTTAGGTTTTCTTCCAATTTTTATTAGTATAAATATTTTTTCATAGGGCATCATCTTCATAAATTTCATTTGTTTTTTAATAACATTACTAGTTGAAGTGATGGCCATTTCAAAGGTTCTTGACATAATTTGCCAACTTACTTTGCAGAAAAATTGTCAAAATTTATAATCCCCTAAATAGTCAAATAAATTTGATTTTGCTATACGGTTTGATTGCTTTGAGATGTTTTTATTTTAAATGTACTTATGTTTGCTAACAATATGTTTTCTTATTTTTGTCATATATGCTGGAAATGAATAAATAAGAGATAAAAATATAGTGACTCAGATCCTGGTTCATTTAGCCAATATTCTATCTTTATCAGAGTCTTCCATTTTATCAATCTTGGAAGTTAAAAACAAATTACCCCAATCATATGTAGTTTCTTCCTTTTATAAAACACTGCATATTTGGCAAGAATTATTATTTTTACTATCTTGGTATTTTTTAGACAAAGGAAAATATTTCCATAGGACAGATAAAGATTGTGCGAAAATATCTTAGCATGAATTTTTAAGTGTATTTATTCCCTACTAAATAAAAATAATGATGTTGATGGAATATAACAAAGCTAAGAATAACTATCATGCTCTTTGCACCAGGCTCAGTATTAAGGTTTTACATTAACTACTAGATCTAATCCTGAGGTAGCAAAAAAAAAAAATGTAATTCTTTATTATAAACCCCATATTCTTTGATTAAGGTTTAATATCTGAACACTATTATTCTCCCTGCTAGTCTAATCATGACTACAAACCTCTGATTATCAATTGTTAGTGAAATCTCTTGGGAGTATATGGGAGCTATGGAAAAACACGCTTTGGAGCTGTTTGGTCAGCTAGAAGATTATCAGACAAAGAATGGTGGGAGGTTTGGGGAGAAATTTGACTTGGAGATACTAAAGAAATAATCATAAACTGTGTTACCTCAAGAACCCTTCTTTCACATTTACACCTCTTCTTCTATTGTAATATCTATATATTGTAGCCATAAATGTTTTTGCTAGGTTGAGTTGCTAGCAGTCCCACTTAAAATATTTGAACTACAAAATTTTAATTTTATTTCTCATGGAATATAATACTGATTGGTACCTAATTACTTTTTGTGGATCAACTGTGTTAAATCCAACAAATGCAAATTGAAATAAGTAGCTGGTAAGTCCTTGTTAAACAGAAAGTTATCAGGGAATTCTATTATAAATGCTGCTGCCTGAATCAGCATCTTTTCTCTTTTCCTTTTAGAAATTATATTAAAATTCTCTCAGGGACAAAGAATCAGAAACTTTAGTTTTGGAGAAATTCTGAGACATTTTATCTACAGATTACAAATGCATGGCAATGTGGAGAATGGACAAAGCCATTGTGCAGATATGAAGAGATAATATGCAGAGGTTAGTCCACTGGTGGTAGACCTCAGAAAACCCCAGGAAAAATTACATTTCTTGAAAGCGAGGCTCTCACTTTGGATTGCGAAACCTTATCCCCTCATCTTAACAATAGAGGAAGGTTGAGAAGGACTGACAGCAAAAGCTGTCAGGGGTTCCTTTTCATTGAGAAAAGCAGAAGAGGAGAGTTTACAGAGGAAGGTTTAAAAAGCTGTATTTGAAGGAAGTTCTTTGTTTTTGTGGTATAAAGAAGGATAGGCCCCTTTTGGAAGTGAAACCTGAAAGGCTTCCTATAAACAGAAATTTCCTACATACCATTTATCCAGACATATATCATTCATTCGATGATGAGTAATAAAAAATAAACTGTTACAGTACTAACAAAAAGATATTTTAAGAAAAACGTATGGAAAGAGCATCAAAATTTAAAAACAAAGAAAAATATTTCTATGGCACAGATAAAAATTGTGTGCAAATATCATATCATGAATTTTTTAAGCATCTTTATAAAAAAAATTGCTTCTATGTAGAAAAACTACAACTAACAAATAAAAATCAATTTAGAGATAATAGGGCAGGACAATTGCATACGGAAAATGTAACTTGGCCATATGCAAGAAAGAAGTCAAAAAATTCATCATAAAAAGGAAGACAAAATCGTAAAGAACAAAAAAGATAATATCCTATGGGAAACCTGGAGGATCAAATTATACAAAGGTATCAAGTAAAATGGAAATAAAGATTTTTAAAAGATTAGATAAAAAATGATAAATGAAAAAAATAACATTAAAAATAAAATTTTAAAAGTGTAAAGCTATAAACATTCAAAGGTTTTTTAAGCTTTCCTGAAAAAATTAAAAAAGGCTGAGTATTCGTGTTGAAAGTTAAGACCTTGAAGGGATATGTTAGATAAAATCAACATAGAACATTTAACAGCAAGACATATCCTAGTAGGCTTTTTTAATTTAAAGGAATAAAAAGAAATCTTTTGGTTAATTAAGCAGAGAGTCAAGTGACTTCTTAGGGAAAAAGATACCAGGCTGCCTTCAGATTTTCCCTCAGCAATATTCAGTGCCAGAAAATAATGGGGAGATATTTACAAGATACTTAATAAAAGAAAATATGAACCAAGGATTTTATAGGCAACCAAACCCACCTTCGGGTAGACAGACTAAAGGAAAAGTGTGTTAAATTTGCCACAAATCAGGGAATATTTTTCCTAAGAGTTCTTCCTTGAGGAAATTTTTGGAGAATGAACTTCAGAAAACTAATGAGGGCTTTCAAAGCTATAAGACAAGGATTGGTGGCATGGATAAATGAGATTTAACTTTAGAACAAAGAGTAAAATAAATGGGAATATTAGAATGAAAGGAGTGGAATATTAATAAAAGTGATATATGCCTGACACCATAGAAATCGTATAACCAATCAATATTAGGATTAGTTTATTAGGATGGGGTTAAAGAAGGTAGGACATAGAATAAACTGCTAATTGCCACTTCTACAGCTCTTCATAGTCAAGAGAGTATCAATCAAAGCTGACAAATACTATCAGAGAAGTTTACACATAATTTATAGCACCAAGGTAAATGCTAAGAAAGGCTATAATGTAGATTAAAATTGGTGGACAGAGATGTAAGAAAGACAAGCTTATAAATGTTATCACCCCTTATAAGAGGGAAACAATAACCATAATCTGTAGACATATGTTGTTACTTTCTACTCAACAATATATTATAAATGTTTCACATCACTGAAACATCTTTTTTATTGTCCGAATAACATTACAGTTTATAAATATATATGATTCTTTTAAATGAATCCATATTATTGCAGATGTATTTCCAAAATGTTAATATTATAATATTTGTGCTGTGAACTGTTACCATATGTTTTATGTATCTGTGTGATTACTTTTTATGTTAAACTCTTATCAATAGTAATAGAATTCTTGGGTTAATAGGTTGGCAAATTTTGGAGGCTTTTGAAATATACAGCCAAGCTATCTTTTAAAACAAAGAGTGGAGATTATTTCTCATGACCCTTGCTAACACTAGGCATTATTATTATTTTATGCCTTTACAGAATTTCTGATCAAAGAGTGTTATCTTATGTTTAAATTTGTATTTATTTCACTATTCCTAGACAAACATGAATTCATTATATATTGACAGTTTTTATCTATCTTTTGTCAAAACATCTTTTAGTCCCTTTGTTCATATTCCATTGAGGTTTGCACTGTTTTCCTACTGATCTGTAAGTGTTCATTGTATATTAAGATAATAATCCTCTGTCATTTTTCTTCCCCCATTTAAAGTCTTATTTATGGCATTCTTAAAACCATCAGTAATTTTGTGTTAAAATCTGTTTTTCTTTTTCTCCGTAACTTCATACTTAGAAAAAAATTTTTTATCCCAATTTTGCATAAACTCCTTTTACTTTAGACTTTCTTCTTCCCTTGTCAGCAGCATGAGGGGATATTTTTCCAGTCTTCATCGTGAGAACTTGGTGGAGCTCCCGGAGGTAAAACCTGGGAAAGCATGGGGATCCCCCTAAGACCGAGGCCTCCAGAGTTTTTGCCTTTCAGGGTAATGCACACTGAACCTCCAGACATTCAACAATTGCAGATTAAGTGTTCCTACCAATATTGGTTCCGGCATCTGACTTCTACTCCTGGGCTTCTGCTGCAAATCCGCTGTGATTCTCGGTATCTGCCTGTCTGTCTGTCCAGTTTTCAGGACAGCTCTTTGTTCTGCAGTCTCAATTTCTCAATAGATCTAGGAAGAACTGTTGATATTCTGTTTTTTCTTCTTGAGAGGATAGGAAGTGATAATTTCTAAGCTCTTTATATGTTGGAGCAGAAACTAGAAGTCCTATTTATTTTTTAAATTATAAGAACCTTTGGACTTGTTTTTTTCCCAATAAATTAAAGCACTGATAGTCTTCCAAATGATTAGCCGGCTGTTGACAGTAATTATTATTTGTTATTCATTATTTTCCATTTTATAATGTCACATTAGGTAAGCTTTTAGATGGGAGTTAGAATTAAATAATTAGCTATGGACAATTTTCCCAGGTATTACTGCAGCCGTGCAAGCAAAAGTAATGTGGTTTCTTGAAAATTATTTCCCCAATAAGTCGTCTTACTATTTAAGAGATACATAGTAAGAGAGGGAGGCAGGGGAGAATAGTCTATTGTTTTTGAGCATTTTAAGCAGGTCTTTTAAAATCTGAATGCATTGCTAACTAATATCTTCAAATGTCAGTTGAATACTGTTCAAGTAATACCTCTTCGCTGTATTTTATACTTAATTCCTTTATCCCCTTGTTCAAGTTCGAAGTACCATTTACAAGTGAAAAATACATACATAATGAGTTGAATGGTGTTTTCTTAATTAGGTTGTTCTTTCTGTTGGCTGGAAACTAAAGCTCCAATTAGTACAGAGTCAAAGGAGCAAATTACCTGCATAAGTTACTGTCACAGTGACATCAGCTGATTCTCATGAATGGCTTCAGAAAAGAAGGCCTTTGGCCTACTAGCAGTCTGTCAAAACTTTGTGGCCTATATCTAAAGTGAAAATTTGATGACATTTGTAAAGGCGATGGAACTGTAAACAAGGTGTGGGAGGGAGTTACTTTTAACACAAAGAAGCACTGGTATACAAGACACAAGGGAGAGAAAACAAGGTCTGCAAAATGCGATAACATGTATGTGAGATATTACTGCAGTCGTTCTTCCAAATTATTGGTTTTGATTGCTCAGTCTTCGTATCTCCAAACTTTAACACAGTACCATGAAAAAAATTATTTCTGCATTTATTCATTCAATCAATAAATATTCATGTATCCAGTACTGTGTCAGACTCAGGGGATAGAAGATGAATACAGATCCCTTGCCCTCAAGGTGTATATTAGTCAAGGTTGTTCTCCAGAGAAACAGAAACAAGAGAATTTATTTATTCATTCATTCATTTATTATAGGAATTGTCTCACACAATTATGTGAAGCTGAAAAGTTCTGTGATCTGCCCTCTGCAAGCCAGAGAACCACTGGTGTAATTCAGTCCAGGTCGAAAGGCCTGAGAACCAGGAAGGTGCACTCATGTCCCAGAGCAGGAGAAGATGGATATCCCAGCTTAAACAGGTAGAGCAAATTTCCCATTCCTCCACCTTTTTGTTCTATTTGAATCCTTACGGAACTGGATGACGCCCACTCCCATTGGTGTGGGCAATCTTTTTACTCAGTCTGCTGACTGAAGTACTAATCTCTTCTGGAAAACACCCTCACGGACAAACTCAGAAACTATATTTTAGCAGCTTTTCTGAGCATCCTTTAGCACAGTCAAGTTGACACATAAAATTAACCATCACAAAGGGCTTAGATCTAACACATTAAAGAGATATAAACAAATAAGTGTAATAAAGTGTTAAAGAGGCTCTCATAGTGGCACGCATTTAACTTGGGTTTTTAACCTGGGGCTCATGGATATGGGCTTATATGTAAACTCCATGCTTGGGTATGATTTCTGTAACTTTTATCAGGCATCCACATTTTTCACTGCAAAAATGTTATTGCCTCAGTTGTACGATTTTAAATTACATATAATGGAGGTGGTGGTAAAATCCACTCCTGAGATAAGGAAATCTTTCATAGAAGAAGTGATATTTGAGCTAGTTTTGGAAGAAAAGTAGGTGTTGGTCGGATGATGTGGAAGAATGGATGGGTCTTACATTTCAGGTGGAGAATAAATAATGCCAGTCAATTTGCATACATGAGAAAACTCTTGATGTGTTAAAAGAAAAAAATAAAGATCGCAAGCTGTTCCACATGGTTGGAGCATGCCTTTGAAGTGTGGGTTTGAAAATAAGCACCAAACAATTAGATATACAAGTCTGTAAATCTAGAAAGAGGTCTGAGCAAGAGATGCAGATTTGAGAATCATCAATATATTGAACAAATTGGAGCCATGGGAACTATTGGGGTTGCTTAGGAACAGGGTGAAGAGCTGGGTGTCAAATGTGTAGCCCATGTGCATGCAGTTATTGGTTGCCAACAAAAGAGACTGGGAAGGAAATGGAGACAGGAGGGCTGATTTGATTGTAGCATCAAATGGTTCTGGATAGCAGGACATGATCCGATCACCATGGGAAAGGAAAGAAAATCTCATGGACCAATGCCAAAGCCAACTAGCCACACTTAAGAATGCTTAGAACTGTTTTTAATCTTGGTATCTTAGATTGAAATAGGTTGTGCTATTTAACTGAATTATTTAAAAATGATATTTCTAAGGATTATTAAGATCTCTGTGATGCATTAAAATACACTTATCATTTTTTTGGAGTTTTATAACTTATTTATATCTTAAACTATTGAAATAATTTTATAATTTTAATGGAGATGTGATGGCTGAGAGCAAGCACTTCTAAAATAGCATACATTTTAATATATGAATAGCAGGGTAGGTAAAGGACATATAAATTATTCTAGTTCCCGTAGTGGCTCTAAAGCAAGTCAATCTAATTTAGGGCCCAAGCATTCTGACCCTTTGGCCTTCCTTTGTCACTCATATTTGATATTAATAATTTTTTGTTTTAGAACAGTTTTAGACTTACAGAAAAGTTGCAGAGATAATACAGTTTCCATCTACCCCATATCAGTTTCTCCTATTATTAACACCTCACACGACTATGTTACATTTTTTATGACTAATGAACCAATATTGAAAAATTATGATTAAATGGAGTTCTTAATAGCTATAGTCTTATTTAGATTATCTATTTCTCCTGTTAGAGTTAGTTGGTTGTATCTTTCAAGGAATTTGTCCATTTCATCTAAGTTTTCAAATATACAGATAACTGTATTCAAAACATTTATTTATTATCATTTTAATGTCCTTCATATCAGTATTAATGACTCCTGCTATGGACTAAATTATGTCCCCTCCAAATTCATATGTTGAAGTCCTAACCTCCAAAGAGACTGTATTTGGAGATGGGGCTTTTAGGAGGTAATTAAGATTAAAAGAGGTCATAAGGATGTAATCCTAATTTGATAGGGTTCGTGGTTTTATAAGAAGAGCGAGAAGAGAGAGAGAAAGAGATCTCTTTGCATGTACACAAAGCAGAGGTGTAATGTGAGGACACAGCAAGAAGGTGGCCATCTGGAAGCCAAAAAGAGGGCTCTCATCAGTAACCAAATTGCCAGCACCTTGATCTTGGATTTCTAGCTTCCAGAATTGAGAGAAACAAATTTCTGTTGTTTAAGCCACCCAGTCTATGATATTTTGTTATGGTAGCCCAAGCGTATTTCTGATACTGATAAAGGTAATTTGTATCTTTTTTCTCTTCTCTTATTTAGCCTGGTTAGAAGGTTCACAATTTTTTTTTTTTTTCAAAAACTAGCCTTTTGTTTTTGCTGATTTTATCTACTGTTTATTTTCAATTTCATTGATTTCTGCTCTAATTTCTTATTTTTTTAATTTATCTACAAATGCATTTATTATTATATATCATTACATACATAAAAAAACCAAAAACATATGTAAACAGGAAAGTAGGTCTTGCCAGCCATTTAGGAAGAAAAACACTACAGATTGGCACCACTGAAAACAAAACAAGGGATTATTTCACATACGGAAGGGTCAAAATCTCAAATGCCACTAAGATGTGAAATAAAATGAGGATAAGGATCTATCCATTGGTTTTTTATTTAATTTTATTTATTTATTTTAAATTCAGGATATTATGGGGGTATAAACATTTTGGTTCCATGTATTGCTGTATTATTTCTTTTCTTCTGCTTGCCTGAAGTTTATGTTACTCTTTTTTTTTTTTGTACAATCCCAAGGCAGAAGCTTAAGTTACTGAGATTATATCCTTCCTCTTTTCTAATATATGCATTTAATGCTATAACTTACCCTCTAAGCCTGGTTTTTACTACATCCCACAAATTTTGATAAAGTTGTGTTTTTATTTTCATTTATGTCAAAATGTTTAATAATATCTCTTAGAATTTCTTTGACCCATATATTATCTAAAAGTATATTATTTAATTTACAAATATTTGAAGATTTTCTAACTTTCTGGTACTAATTTCTGATTTAATTGCATGTGTTCTGAGAACATATTGTGTATGATCTATTCTTACAAGTTTATCAATGTGTGTTTTAGGGCCCAGAATGTGGTCTGTCATGGTGAATGTTCCATACGATCTTAAGAATGTGTATTCTGCTGTTTTTGGACAGAATATTTTATATATTAGATCCAGTTGATTAATGGTGCTGTTAAGTTCCACTGTTCCTTTACGGATTTTCTGCCAGCCAGATCTGTCAATCACTAATAGAAGGGGGTTGACGTCCCTAACTATGAGAGTGGATTTGTCTATTTTTTTTTCTTTTTTTGTAGCTGACAATGGTAACATAGGCAGATCATTTATTCAATGTGAGAGGTTATAGGAAAACAAAAAGGAAATTTAGCACTGGTGCAATGTTGTCATCGAATTATCTTAGCCCGTTCAGGCTGCTGTTACAAAATGCCCTAGACTGGGTGGCTTATAAACAGCAGACATTTATTTCTCACAGTTCTGGAAACTAGAAGTAGAAGGTCAGGGTGTCAGCATGGCTGGATCCTTTTCCAGGTGGCAAATGGCCACTGATTTCTCCTTGTACCCTCGCAGGGTGGAAAGAGGGCGAGAGAGCTCTCTGGCCTCTTCTTATAAGGGCACTAATCCCCTTCTCGAGGGCCCCACCCTCATGGCCTCATCATCACCTGCCAGAGGCCCCACCACGTTGAGGGCTGAGGATTTCAACATATGGATTCAAGGGGGACACAGACACCCCATCCATGACACTAATGGAGAGTTCATATTCGGATTTTACCAGTGGCCCCAATAACTGTCCCAATCGTTCCTTCCAGGCAGTTTACTGTGATACAGACTCTTGAGCCAGGCTCACATTTGTCTCAGCCCTTCAGCCTGCTCAGGTCCAGAATTTACCCCCAGCCTCTTCAGTCTCTCAGGCCATTCACATTTCTAAAGCATCCAGGCCAGTTGTTTGTAGACAACCCCTCAATCCGGGGGATTAGATTTAGGCTCCACATTTTTGTGGGAAGTGATGGTGAGTCCTTCCTGGTGCGTCGTCTATTTACCCTTCCAGTTCTACTGGTTTTTGACTCAGATACCTTGATATTCTTTTGTTAGGTGCATATATGTTTAGAAGCATATGTTTTCTTGGAGAACTTATCACTTTATTATTGCATAATTCCTCCCTTTATATGATAATTTTTCTTCTTCTGAAGTCTACTTTTTCTGAAATTAATACAGCTAATCTAGATTTCTTTTGAATAAGGCTATCATAGCATACCTTTCCTCAGTTTTTTTTTTTTTTGACTTCTTAGTCTTTAACATGGTTTTCTATAAATGGCAGATAGTTGGGTCTTTTTTTTAATCTAGTATGATGATCAGTTTTAAATTAGTTATTTCAATAATTCACATGAATTACTGTCTACCATGTTTGTAACTGCTTTCTATTTATTGTATTTGTTCTTAATTTCTCTTTTTTTGCTTTCTCTGGTTTTAGTTAAGCATTTTAAAATAATGGGAAATACATTCTGGCTTGCATTTTGGTTAATTTTTAGGAACAGACTACTGATGCCAGGAGAGGGATGCCTCCAACTGTAATTACTGAATGTCATTCTGGATAAGTAAAATTTTAACAATGTGGAAATAAAGTCATATGATCAGCCTCCAAGAAAAACACTGGTAAATACCTAGAAAATATGAGAGCACCTACCCTTGAGAAAAAAAAATGTAGATAATCTAGATTTTATCTTACAGATGTATTGGCTATAGTGTTAAAATTATTAGATTTCTCTTCACAAGAGATGCTAATAGTAAGAAATACATAATATATTGACAATTATAATAATTGTTAGCATTTACTGAACACTTACTATGGGCAGGTACTCTAATAATAACTTTAATACAAAGATTTTAAATATGATGATCACTCAACATTCTACGGATAAAATATAGAAAAACTAAGTGATGATAACGAATTGAGAGAATAAGATGATTCATTCAGTAAATGTCTTAAATATCATATCCTGGAGGGCAGTGATTATCAATCCTGTTTCCCTATTACCTAATACAATGTTTGAATCATAGTAGATAATAAATCTCTGTCAAATGAATTGGAATTCTTACATTTTGAAGAAACAATTTAAAGGATTTAACTGTAAAAATAGGAAATTACCTCAATGCAAATATCTTCAAAATGTGATGCTGGATATGAAACCTATGGATAGGCCTTATATAAAAATCTCTTTTGATAATTACAAGAAAGATGACAAGAAAAAGGAGTAAAACATAGATCTGAAAGCAATATTGAATGAATGAGTCCAAAATTACAATAGAAACTTAAATGCAGCTTTTTTCATTTGCTTAGTTCCAGACATTGAATGATTTAAGCATGCCAAAGGGAAATATATTAGGCAATGCCCTGGATTAAGTAATAATCAAATTTTCATAAGTTTGGCAGTTCAGATGGTATTATTCTTTCCTCCTAGTTGTGCACATGTATACAAAATTGTCATTCTCTTTTTCTCCCTCTTCTTTCAGTATACTTTCATTCCATTATCTGTCCTTTCACCGGCTGTCCTTGTAAATTGGCAACTTTCAGGTGTTCTAGTGAAATTCCTCTATCATTACTTTTTCCTACTCTTAATGTCTTTTGGCATCTGCCATATTAGATTACATAAGAAGGGAAGAAATGTTTCCCTGAACGGTTTAAAAATCTATCCTAAATGTATCATTGTATATTTTATATTACTCTTTTCTCTATTTTTTTTCTGCCCCAGCTGTGGATTCATCCATATGGCACCTTCTCAAGAATGCAGCCAATTTTCCTGTATCATTGTCTAATGTAGAAGTATTGTTGCTTTTGTTTTTTTGAAGTTCTTATATTTTTGAAATCATGTGTTTAGGGATTCTATTTCTGCAATTCCAGTCATCGATTTCTTTAAAAAATGCATTGTTTCTAATTATATATTAGGCTGGAAATAAGAAAGCGTAATTGGATTTGACCAAAAGCGATTAAAAAAAAAAATCATCGCTATCTTCTCTAATTTGTTAAGTGACACACATATTTCAGAAATCATTCTCAAATACCTCTAAACGTAAACTGAGTAATTGATTCAAACTATCCTTTGACCACTTTCCTCTATGAAGTGGAAAAAGCATAACCATAGACAGACATGGGTTCAATTCAAACTCCATAGCTTAGATTTTACATTTCAAAGGAAGTGATCAATCATATATAAATTTTGCAAAGACTAAAATAGCAACTTTGAACAGTATATTCACATCAAGATTATAGAAGCATTGTAGTGCTGTAGATTGGATATGGTGGAGGGGATGTGTATAGGGGATTCTTATGAGGGAGTTTTGGATAAAGCTGCCACTGTGCTCTTAATACCTCTCCCCCCCACCATCCTCAACATATACACACACACACAGCAGAGATGAGGTAGTAATCTATTTTTTACCTTAAGCCTAGTGAGAGAGTATTCAACAGGACTATTCAGAGTGTGGTATGTGTCCTAAGTATTTATAAGGAACACTAAATTAGTGTCTTGCTCCTACCTAGGAAATCTGCAGCATAAAAATGAGCAAGTTAGTAGCGTTGATGGCAATTTAAAGGAGAGCTACTGAGGCATTAGGATCAGCTTAGAGTTGACAGAGCTAATGACAAGTTAAATGACTGGCTTCCGAGGGCCTGAAGAAAAAATAAGTGACCTCCCGAATAGAGTGCACTTGCCCAGATTGAGGAAATTGTAGCTAAGTAAACATCAGCAATGATATTTACGGGTGATGGAGATGAACGCCAAAGTCTCCATGAAAGTGCCAGACCAGAAAAGGGACTTTAAATATCTCCCAGGCCAGACAACAGAAAGCCAATTTATAACAGTACCGGCCAAAAAATAATTCTCCTCTACCCTTTGACTTTCCTCCCTTGCCTCGTTTCTTATTACCTTGAAAGGATCAAAGCTGTAGCCACAGTGTAAAAGGGAACGAGCAAGAGAAATGGGGCTGACGACAGCCCCTTCTCTTAGGCAACTGGCTCTAGCCAGAGGATGTGGAAACAAGCTTTACCTTCCATCAAGTTGGAAGCTTGATGATTATATGAGAATGGGCGTTTTAAATTAAAAAATTAAACTGTTTTTAAAACAAATTGACCTGGACTGTCTACTCTTGTGGCTGTTCAGGGACAATGAAAGGACTATATTCGCTGAGATGGTTTAAAGGGACAATATGAAATAGAAATAAAATTGCTTTTATGTTTAATCTCCATAAGTCTTGCTTGATTAATTCCATTAGCTTTATGGCCTTGAGCAAGTTACTTAAACTCTCAATTCCTCATGTGTAAAGTTAACTATTAGAAATTCATAATATTTCTCTAAAGATTTAAACATTTTTTAGAAAGTTACAAGAAATATTATTATTTAAATGATCTAACACTGTGTCTGATTAATAATAACAATTACAATTAAATATTTAATTTAAACAATTAAATAAATAGTTTACTTGGACCTTTCACCTACGATCAAGAAATATTTTGCAATGTTCACTAGACTTGAATACAGATACCGTATTCACACTGCTTGACAACAAATATTTATTGAGTACTCGCTTTTCACAAGGCATTATACTAAATCATTTCTTGTATATTTTTCATTTACCATTGGAAAAAAACCCATATAAAGTTATTGGCATTTGTGCCATTGTATATAACACATTTTGAGGGTTAGGGATGTTAAGAAATTTGCTCAAGTCACAGAGCTAGTAAGAAGCAAAGCCATAATTCTAATCCTTTTCCCTATACTACATGACCAGGACATTTTTCCAATATCTCAAGCTATTAATAACCATTGTAATGGATGCTCTAAGTGCCTGATAACAAAGGACAGAAGACAGATGCAACTGTTTTCTGCATAATCACAGGATGAAATAACTTACTTTCATGTGTTATAAGACCCCTTATGCCTGTAGGAACATCTTCTTTTTCAATAAATGCATTAGGATTCTGAGTCCCCAGCCCTAAACACAGTACTTTGAATGACCAAAAAAAGGTATAAGGTTTCTGCCCTTAAGTGATTTAGTCCCTTCTTAGAAAAAGAAGATGAGACATAATTGGATAAAATCAACCACAATCAAATATAAAAATTAGTGACAGAAACAGTGATTGACAGGGAAGGAAAAGCCAAAGAAAGACTTGTCTGAGGCAGAATTCTAGCTGGAAAGACAAGTAGAAGAAGGTAGGTTTGAGAATGGGCGTGCTCAGAGAGCTCAGAAGTGCTTCTGGATGAAAGGAACGGAAAAGGATCAGATATATTTTGGATTAAAGTTTGTGATGGCTCCGGGTTTTTTTCCTTCCAAATCTATTTAATCTGGGAACCCAATATGGTTCAATTATAAAAACAATCATTCCTTGGAATAATTGAGATCTGAATAAAGCTGAATTGTGTTTAAAAAAACTGTGTAGATGTAGTGCCAAATCATGTTTTAGCTATAACACAAAATAACTAGTTAAGAGTATTTATTCTACTCAAGAAAAATAAATTTTGTATTTAGGGTCAAGTAATTAAAATACTGAGAATAATGCTGCCCAGATATTTCTAAATTCATGTTTATCTGTAACTAATAAGATTTTATAAATATGATATTTTTGAATAAAATATTTCATCGAATTATGCACATATGCTTTCTTTAAGTAAAGCCACAATTTAAAAGTACATAATATCTGCAGTCCTGACTTTTAATAGCCTCTAGCTTAGCTCTTAGGGCCAGTGTGAAAATAGGTGAGAGGAATGCTTCTCAAATTTTTAAACAAATATATCAGAATGGGAGAGAGTGGGAAAATGAAGGAGGGAGAAAAAGAAAACATACTGTGATTGGTAGAAAAAAACATAAAGCACACAGTGAAGTCTGTTGAATTGTCAGGAATTTTTCAATAGTTTCAACTCCCAATTATCTCCTAAATTCCATTCCACGATGCATTAAAGTATTAACATTAACATTTCATTTCTTTGTGTTTATAATTATGCCCCTGCTACACATAGAATCACACTTACACATACAATCTGCTTAGCATGCAAATTACTTGGTAGAGCTCTACCTTAAGTCTCTAGTTCCTAAGTCTAACTCTGTTTTTTATTGACTTAAAACTCCAGTAGAATCAAAATTTGATATTGGAGAAGGAGAAAGGACCTGAAAAGATGTAACCTCGAACTAGCCTTGACCTTGCATACAATACTTCAATTTCTGTTCTTGCCTCATTGAAGAACACATTTATAAAAACAAAACAAACAAAACATGATAGCAACATACATGTGGTAACAAATGGCACAACCTACTAAAAAGTATATGGGATTCATATGTTGCTAAACCAAGGTAGATGTGAAAGCAGACTCTTCCACTTATGAACTATGAGACCCAGGAGAGTGACTATCAAACTTGGGTGTGTATCAATCTTTTGGGAGTTGTGTTAAAATGGGAGTTCTAACTCAACAGGTGTGTGTGGGTTTCTGAGATCCTAACAAGCTCCCAGATGATGCCCATGCTACGAGTGCAAGGGCCATGTGCCTAGCTGCAAGGTCCTGCAGCAAACCACATACGATTGCCAAGCTCGCTTCCCACTCTCCAAGGAAGATAACATAACGCCCTTTACGCTTGGAAGAAGTGCATGTGGTCATTCGATTAAAGCACCAGTGTCTAGTGTGCGGTAGATCCTCAATACATGCCTTTGGTGAAACAGGTATCTTATAAACATCTTTCTACCATCTTTTATATGGTTTTTCTTGGGGCACGTTTGCTTAAATCTAAGTCTTCCTTTTGAGGGGTACTTTTGACAGTTGTTAGCAAATTCTATAAAATATTCCAAGTAATTGTGATTAGGGTATTGCAAATTCTCTGCAAGCATTAAAAGGGTTAATTAACAATTCAGAGCTTTACGAATTACTAAGGCCCTCACCTTGGGCTATTAATAAAATGACCTTGAGGCAACCAGCTGTCACATAGACAAAATGCCTTATAAGGCCTGAAATAATGACACCACATTGTATCACAGCCAAATCTGCATTTCAAAACCAGCAAAACACAGCTGTCTGTCAGCCTGTCTGAAATCATTCAGCTCCAACCTAAATGTGTTTTTACGCTTTTCACCACAAATTTTAACAGTGACAAATGGAGCGATGGCTTCTTTAACCAAATGAAACTCTCACCACCTCTGAGAAAGTGCCCCCTCCTCTTCAATGTTTCCTGAAACAAGATGTACAACGTCTGTGTCACATAGGATGTCACGGCTCATTAGTCCTCTAACTTGGCACTCCAAGCAGCCTGGTACACACACGGGAGGAGAACAGCTCTCAAAGGTGGTGAATCCCAACTCTTTGAAGGTGTGTTTCATTGTGTAACTCTGCTTAAGATATTTTCAGCTTTTCCATTTCAAGGTAAATCTTTAACGACTATATTAATAATCATGAAGGTATGCCTCCCTTGAGAAATGAACAAATACATGTTTTGTCATGAGTCTGAATTCATCAGCTCCCTTTAATATTAATGTTTCTAAATTTGTTTATTGAGTGTCACGTTAACATACCTTTTTTTAAACTAAAGACAGACTATTAATAATATAATTCATGAATGAAATGTTTAACATTTTACACTATCTCCTAGCTGTTCCCAATCTAATATATTAATATAGATGCATCATTATGCTAAAGGAAATGCCTCACCATGTTAGAAAATGTTATGGACCCAAAGGAGCAATGTCTAGTTAATTACAAAAGAATAATCTCCATCTGGTAGATTCTGTCTTCCCTGGCTTATTCTCTGATAGGTCTCTAGATGATCTCTGAAACAGTCTCCTTAAGCACGCAAAGGTTTCAGAGGTTATTAGCAAAAATTGTGTTGCATAACTGAAGGGATTTTGTTAAGCGTGATGGAAGCAGCAATGTCATTATTAGCTGATTAGTGTGAACAATCTTTGACAACATATAGTACCAACTATGACTCCGACTGGTGGCAGCTCATTATTCTGATTGCTATTTGATTTGCAGCATTACCAACCACAAAGTGAGGGACATGGACCAGGGAAGAAAAGTAATGATCAGAGGAAATTTTTATGAGCATAGGCCAATGGGAGACAGGAAGTTTTCATTGTTTAGGCAAATGCATCTGCATTAAGCAGTGGAGATTTGGGGGCTGGAGTTAGAGGTTAGAATTTTAGTACAATAATGCATAAAATTTACTATCAGTCGCCCTGCCTTTAGGACATATATCACAGGGTCAGATATATTTTGTCAAATTAAATATAAAGTAGAAAAGGCATTGTGATAGATTTCTAGTACTTGATAAGGGACAGTTTTTATAGCAAAACAAGGCAAGGACACAAGAGAAAGGGAATGCTGTGAAGAGGAAGAACTGCTAGGAGAAGTTTGCGAATTAAGTACTAGACGAGTCTCTGAAAGAGAAAATATATTTTCTAGGTGGACGAAAGCGACACCTTTGGAAGAATTTAAACAAAGATATCTTATGTTAAGCTTATAAGGCAAATGTTTCCAGATGCATTACGATGCCTGTATCACCAATAATAAGAGGGGTTTTGTTTTGCTTTGTTTTGAGACTTTTGTTTTGCTCCCAATAATAACACATGATGATTATAACATTTTTTTAAATTACAGATATAAAAAAAGCAAACATATCTGGAGCCTGTCAAAGAAAAATTACACTACACGGGGTTAAACAGACAAGGAAGACTTTATTCAAGACTGTTTCAGTAGGGGCAAGGCTACTGCTGTAGTAGAGATTGAACTCAACTTCACTGAAACAGGAGAGGAAGCTTCTAAGCACTAGGGGAGCTGGTGGCAAGGTGCAAGAGGACATGAAGTGGGGAGGTGGAGGATGTGACTGGGCCATCTGTGTTGGCTCATTGTCCTTTCAGAAGTTAGGCTCCTGCCTTCCCACAGAGCCCGGGAGACAGGGTCCTCATCTTTCTTGATTACCTTTTAAAGGGATGACTCTGAGTTCCTTGAGAAAGACATTCATGAGTCATAAAACTGGCCTGAGGCTGGGAGGAGATTTACATCTCAATAGGTCAGAGAAAAAAATTATCTTTGCAAGTTTTCTAAAGTAAATATTCCAGGCAAAGGGAGATCAGGTCTCTAGTCAGGAAAATACCTCTCTAAGGTGTAATCAAGCTGAGGGGAACATTAAGGTCATCCTGGTCAAGTCCCACTATTGGACACATCTAGACACACCTACCCCTTAAACTTTTGAGAATATTCATCCAAACCTGAAACTTTTTTTGTACATAAATACACACTGGATATGCAGTGTAAATAAATCCAAAGGTATGTATTTTTTTAAATAAATGTGATTATATATGGATTGGTATTTTTGAATCTATTCATTTTATTTGACAATATATTATGGAAATACTTTTGTTGTAAATATACATATACAGCATTCTTTTTAATTACTTTATTGTATTCAATCCCACAATGTAACCTATGAAGTCTTAATCCATTTAGCTTAATCTCTTTACCTCGTCTGAATACCCAGAGCATATTGCATGTGCCATTTTACAGTATTTTCTCCCCACTGCTATGTGTTATTGTCTATTTATTATGCCTTTTCTTTTCTATTTGGCTGAACATTCCTACAGAGTGGGAACTTTGTCTCTATTTCTCATCTGTCTCCATGTTTGGTCCAAATCTGTAGGAGTGCTTTGATAAAAATAGATATTATTAATATTTGTGTTGAATGCCTGACTATTCCAAGAAAGAACAAAGAATACCAATCAAACTAATTATAATATTGCTTTAAGCTATTGAGTTTCTGAAAGTAGAGTAGGTTCTGGAGAGATTCAAAGTAAAATTTTCTTCCTTTTTTTCTTCCTTCCATCTTCTCTCCTTTTCCCAAGCAAACTCAGCTATTGAGTCTCTAAGAAAACATAGAGACACCATTTGGAGCGGTTGGGAGGTAGAAGAGCCACAGCGGGTCAACACAGAAAAAAATGAGTCTGCAATTTTCTTTGCAGTGATGAAACCCTGTGTCACTCCCATCCTTCCCCAGGTTTCCTACTGAAATTAAACTTTACGTGACTTTGATGCTATCTTTTTAGAAAGAAAATTTGCATCATTTACCTTTGACTTCAGAATTTTGCAAAAAAGAAGAAAATCTCTACCAGAAAAAAATGACCATATCTCATTGCAAATACATTGTTCTTAGCTAATTATTTTGTGGATTTTAAATTTTATTTTTTTCTTAGTTATTCTTGATTTTAATATTGACATTAAATTATTCAAAATTTAATCTTTGGACAGGATAATTATCCAATTCATGAGTTGTGCATCTATTTACATGTCTATTTTCAAAGCTAGATTTGAAAGACATATTTGAGGTTCTAAGTTAATTTGCCATGGAGCTAAGACCATGTTGACTCACCTGCTAAGACTGATCTTGGCTGTCAGGTGCACTCTAAAATTGCAAAAGGTTTGTGAAATGCACACATATGAATTCTAATAATAGGCTTAAGGGAGAAGGTTTTTCAAGTTTTTTCAACAATAGTTGAAATAAAAGAACTTCAGGGAAAAAAGATTTTTTTTTTCAAATAGTTCAAGATCAATATTGCCTTTCTTTCACAACTCTCTATTTTCATCCTATTGTTTGTTTTCTTACAGACTGTAGACATCATGGACTTGTTGTAGGACACTTACAAGATATTTTCATGTGGAATTGGAGAAGATTGGAAAAAAACAAAACAAAGCACAGCTGGGTCTCCCTCTCTCTCATGCTGTTATTAATATTAATGCTATGAAAAATATTAGCGAACATCAGAAATAAAACAGGCATCATTTCCAGTATTTGCAGAAAGCTTATCCTATAGAGAAGTTTCATTAGTTTGCTTTTTTAAAAGATTGAGGCATATTCAATTGAGCATTCAGGTTAGAAATAGCTCTTTAGTTTGGTTCTCCAGGATGTTAGGGTCACATCAATGGAATCCAGCCAGGCCTCTTTTCTGACCGGCCACTTTGGTTTGTCAGTATGAATTCCTTTTAGCAGTAATAATGTGAAACCCTCCATTCTGTATAGGAAAGTTATTGTTGTGCTCCTTGGGGGGTAAAGCCTTTCTGACTTCTATTTTTTCATGAATCTTTGTTATTTCCTGAGAGTCACATTGACCATCACCTTATCAAACTTTATTGATGAAATAGAACATGGAAATTGAAAAAAAAAAAAGATCTGAAAAATCAACAGCCAAGTAAATCAACAAAACTATGCTTGGTTTAGGCACATTGTACCATTTACCAGCTGCAATCAATGCACTATTAGAAGTGCAGGAGAAGAAGCAGGAAAAAACACACAGTCCATTCATAGTGGGGAATTCAGACAAGTGTGGTAGTGAAGATGGTCCATTTTCCAAATAATGAAAGGCGGTTTGGAGAAGGCAAGCTGAGATAGGAAATTACACAGTAGAGCAACCCCCAGGTTTTCTGGAAGACCAAGGAGCTAAAACACAGAAGTCTGTATAAGAACTATTTGTTCCCTAAATATGTTTTAATTTTTCAAAAATTTAAAATTAATTAGAATCCCCAACATAGAACATTTCAGCAAATACAGAGATTTGTATAGGTGTAAGAAAGATCTTATTTCTTGAGTGATTTCTTCCCAGTACAACATAAGCGTTAGCATCTTTACTGATGTTCAGCTTTTCCATGTCCTCCTCAGGGTGATAGAGCCATCAAGTTTAGGTAATGAAATTTAATCTATCTAGATGTGATTTCTAGATCTACCCATTCTAGGTGTTAAGCAATGCATTTAGCCTCTCCCTGAGCACTGGTTTCACAATGATAAAACTGGGCTAATAATTGCATGTACTTCATTTGTTTATAAGATGGAAATGCATATAAGAAACTTAGGCTAGGGCCCAGCATAAAAAAAAAAAAAACAGCTCTATAAATGTAAGCAATAATAATAATTATTAGCATTGTTATCATTATTACTAGCAGTAATGATTTTTATCAGAGCATTACTATACTAAGCCATTTTTGATGACATCCTTAAGTGGAGATTTCAAAAGATCTGGAGAAAATCAAATACCAAGTTGATCATTGTCAGACATAGTATATAGTGGACTCTGGACCTTAATGCAGGCAGGAGTTAAGTAAAATGGGGACACGAAGAATCTTGAAAGTTGGTTCTCTGGAAAGTACTTATTAGTTTGTTGGGAGGGACAGAAAGACGTTTTCTAAAGACAATTGGAAGAAAACTTCCTACAAGTAGCTTCCAACAGGTTTCCTAAACTGAAAAATAAAGTTATAGGGTGACATGGCGATGAGGTAAAATATATTTATAAATAAAAAGCAAGATGAGAGATTATATGGAATCTAGAAAATGTCTAAAAGTTGCAACATCTTAGTGTGCATCTAATACACTAAGGAGGGAGGGAGGAGAGAGCCACATGGTGTAGGTGGTATATTTTCTAGTCAGAACCTTCTTGCTGATGTATATTTTCAATAGTCAGAGTCCTCTAATTTTAAATAAGTTTCACAGAGTTAGTGAGCAGTTTTCCCTGGCACCTCAGCCTGAGTCAGGTGGCCTTTCTATGTGTGCCCCTGGTACCCTGTTTATTCCTATATTCCTATAAATATTCATAGCACTGTAAGATTTTTTTTAACCTGCTAGTATTTACTAAACAGTGCTTAAAAAACATTTCTCTGAATTTAAATGATTCAGGACTTTCACTCAAATGAAAATTTACATTCATTGGGTCCAGATTCTGCATTTCAACAGTCTCCTCCCAGGTGATGCAGATGCTGCAAGTCTGGGGACCACACTTTGAGCAGCAAGGACTGAATCCAAGGCCAGATTCACAAGGGTAAGAACGAAGGCGGTCTTGACCACCCTTGTGGCACTGTGGTCTAGTAAGATGGCTGGCACAGAGTAGATGCTCAAGAAGTATAAACTGTGCCAGTATAGGAACAAATAACTACATGATTCATGCTTTATACAGGATTGGCTGTTGAAAAGAAATTGAGGATCAATATTAATTTTTTGAAGTATTTAGAGTTAGTATCCTGATCATGGCTATATGAGAAGAATCTGTTCTACTTTGTGATGTAGATGAAATCATTTTTGGTTCTACCAATGGGACAATGGCTACTGCTTGCATGTCTGCAGCAATACAATACAATATAAACTGCTTTACTGGACTCAAGTGGCCATAGTTTCTTCTTAACCACACATAAATGATGTAGGTAACCTAATTAAGGGATGAAAGGTGGACAGATGGTCCACCACATACATGCATGAATCAGAAAGTTTGTTAATTCCGATTCTCTTAAGAGAAGCACAAACTTGTATTTGTTGCAAATGTTATTAAAAATCTCAAATGTCAATGTTATTATCATCTGTACACATTAAAGTTCACTGTATCCAAGAAAAATAATATATTGAATAATGACATAAATAAAAAATAGCTTTTTAAAAATGAATTATTATGTCTTGTGTAAGCTCCAAAATTCGTACTACGGGAGGCCACCACTATGCCTGCGCTCTCATTTGCCTTCTTATATCTAGAATCACTTCATTTCTAGTCTCAGCACCATTTTAGAATCACTTCCCTAATTATCTATTCTTCCAAACTTTTTAATCCTCTACTTCGGGTCCCCAGGCTACTGAACTCTGCCAGAGAATTACACACTGTTCAAAGAACATTTGCTAGCTGTATACACATGACTTCACAGAAATCTTTCCATTAACTCAGTGTTGGTGCCAAGTAAATGGTCCAACATTGTGAGAAGCAAATTTTGTCTTCTTGGCTCAAGTCCCAACCTCATCATGTCCACAAATTTGCTTCCTAATTTAAAGAAGTCAATTTATTTTCTCTCCTGTCCTTTTAAAACCTCTCCCTATTTCCCCTTCTATATTTTTCTCACTTGTTTTTTAAGGTAAAACTATCTATTTTTCTCACCCAGACTAAATCCTCCATTTGCATCTTTGGCCTCCTGTTCTCCCATCAATTATGGGACTATGGCTTATCAATTATCTACTAGCAGTTTTGTGTGCAATTAGTACACTCTGTAAACCATATAGAAGCACCTATAAACATTCTAGCATATTCAATATCCTAACAAATAACATAGATCATCTTGGGATACCATATCATCTCATATATTTTAATACAGTTTGCCTACTTAAGCTTCTTAAATAGTCTTCTCATCCTCTCCCCTTGCTTTAATTTTAGTCGTACCTTACTCCCAAATTCTCCTCATATCCTCATTTGCCTCTGGTGTGCTGTCCATGAGGATTTGCCTTGCAGACCTTCAACTACATGGAACATAACTAATCAAGGGCCCCAGCTGCTGGGCTCTGAAACCCATGCCACAGTTGCTTGAAGACCAAGTTTCCTACAAGCTGCTATTAGGCAATGACTGAGTGCAACAGAGATGCTAAGACAGGCTCATTCCCAGGAGCCAGAGGATTCCTCTGATGGCCAATTTTGGCTAAAAGACATGCCAAGGGCTTTGCTGAACCTCCATTAGACTGCACAGGAGTCTGAGAACTTCCACTCTCCTCGCCCCTCTCTCTCCTTTCCTTGGGTAAGACTTGCATCACTGCCTCAAGACTCTTGCAGCTTTCTCCTGCTCCCTCCTCATTACCTCTCATGGACATTTCCTCTGACATGAATGTTTAATCCTGTCTTGGTGTCTACTTCTTGGAGGACCTGGACTAAAACCCCTGGTAATCCTGATCTTTACTGTTTATTGTTCCAAAGAAGATTATCTCTCTAAGATCACCAATAACTCCTCAGAAGCCAAACTGCTTCCAAACTGCTTCCAAACTGACCCCTCATGCTTTCAACCAGAAGTGGGGATGTTTTTCATGTTGAAAGGCCACATTAATTTAGCCATAATCAAATAAGGCCACATTCAAGAAACTTCAATTAGATATACTTAAAAATGTACATCATTTCGTAAAAATGTAATTACTATGTACTTAATAATTTCAAAAAATGAAAACTGTTAATTTTAAAGTTAACTCACCTTTTAATGACTTTGTTATGTCTGCTTTTTGTTGGAAAGCATTTGAATATTTGGTTGCAGCATGGAGGTCCATAGTTTCAGTCAATCAGTCATTTGTGACCTTAAAGGCATCTTGATTTGGATTAGATAGGAGAATGTAGATTCGCAGTAATAAGTGTTTGAAAAGCAAGATAGCATTTTTCAGGCATGTTGCTCAAGGTGCGGGTATTCTACTGCATTTGTACATATTTCAATTGGCTCTTTCTTAGCATCAAACGATGACTTTAAAATGTCATCTACTGAGAGCTCAATCAATTCCAACTGTGCTTCTTTAGGTTCCTTGGTGATATCAACTAGGTAAGGCCAAAATGTTAATTTGAGTATGATGTCATGATTCTTAAAGTCAGTGAAACTTTCATTGTGTTCTCCAATTAATAGGTCTGTAACAGGTACATATTTTTCATTCATCAATGACCTTTGCTAATCAGGGAAAATGTTAATCTGAAATTTCCTTTTGAAGAAGAAGTGTTTTGGAAAAAGATAGCCTTTCTCGAAATGTTTGGATTTTTTGCCACATATCATCCATAGATTTACTTTTACCTTGCAAAAAAAATTCAAGTTGTATTGATTTGACATGATATCACACAGAAATGCTGCATTCCTATAGAAATCTTTTAATAATTCACATTGCTGATTCTGTTCTTCATAAAATTTAGCTTCTGTTCTCTTAGAGATAAAATTTTGACTAACAGCTGCCCTTGCAACAGCAAATGCATTTTAGAATGATACAGTAAATCCACACTGGATATTTCATCATTCAATTTTACAATGTTACAAAACTGACGGTGTCATGTTGCCTTTGCATGAATCCAGTTAACAATACTTATAACTTGTTGCAAAGTGTCACTTAAAATAGTGACATTTTTTAAAGATTTTGCTGATGTAAGATACCATGAAAAGAAATGAGAGCATCTGGATCTGTTAATACTTTTTTATCTGTGTAATAAACCCTTCATGTTTTCCTGTCATGGAAGGTGCACCATCTGTACATACACTCACTAAATTTACCAAATTCAGTCCAGCTTCATGACATTTATCTCAAAAGTTGTTGAAGATGTTCTGTTTGCAAGAGTGCCCCAAGTGAATAACTCTTTGTAGCAAAGAAAATCCTCTGTTATGACCCAAATGAAGTATAAAATCTGTACAGAGTCAGCAGTACCAGTTATTTCATCCAAAGCAATTGAATAAAATGTATTTTCCTTTTGAAGTGTTGCATGAAGTTGTTCTGTTAAGTTGAAGTCTAATTCATGCTGCCTATCAGTTATGTTTCTCCTTGAAATAGGAGTTTTTTGTACTTTGAAATGTCATCAGACTCCAAGATCCTACAACTTCGATAATGCATTCTTTCACAATTTCTACGTTACTGAATGGGTTCCCTTTTTTTCTGAGTATATAAGCTTCTTTATAAGTTGCTGCAGTGGCATTACTTCCAGGTCTTATTGCTGTTTGCAAGAACTGTCTTTGCTTTTGCTTTTCATCTTTTAATTTCTTCAATACAACCTTTCGCGCCTCTCCAATTTGAAACATTTGTGGTCCTTATGAGTGTTATAATGCTGATGAGCATTGAATTTCTTTGATGTTGATATTGCAGTACCACAAAGCAAGCAAATCATCTTGTCTTTAGCAGAAACAAGATAATACTGCAATTCCCAATACTCATTAAAAAATTTATTTTATTTCTTCAGCGTTCTCTTGGTCTTCTTTGACATGATGGACGGTTAAGCAGACAGAATTAAAAATACTGTTGAGCTGTGCAACTATTCACAAATTCCACTTTGAAGAGAAACACAGTGCACTGTTGTCAAAAGCTGATAATAGGCTGGTGTACTCAACCCCCATAAACTCCCGCCAACCAGCCTCATGAGGTAGTGGAGCCAGGCAGGTGGGGAAGCTAAAACTAAATCATGAATGTAGCAGTCATCAATTTAGCCCTTATGGCTCAATAATATTCTAATTATGCCAGTCAATCTGGAAGGATTATTTTGTTGAAACTTATTTTATTCTTTGGTATTTTAAATATGCTCATTTTAAAAATATAATAGAAGTATAGAAGATGAACAAAAATGTATTACTAAAAATTAAAGGATCTGTTCTGTAAAGTTCGAATTCTGTAAAAAGGCCACCTTTAAGGACCTAGAAGGCTACATGTGGCCTTAATGCTGCAGGTTCCCCGTGCCTGCTTTTGACTACTTTATTCCATTTGCACTTTGAACCATTTATCCATCCTAAAATGCTGCCCTCTGATGGTTCTAGGGCACCCCAAATTTAGTCTCAAGTAATAGGAGATACAGTGGATATTTTAATTATTGATCATGGTCTTTAACATCTTTCCTATATTTGGGTAAACTGTATATATTATGAGTTCTGATTTAGAGACAGAACCGAGGAAATTCATGTCCCCATACATCCTTCTGTGTGGTCATGGTAGCTTGGCTCTGCCAATCCCAGGCATTTCTCCAGGGCTTAGATTCAAAGGAGAGGAAAGCACAGAGGCAGTTGCATGCGTAGGGATGTAAGAGAATTTGAATCTCTCCCTTCATGGACTCTACTGCAACCAAAGAGTACTCACCACTCATTTAATGAACCCTGTCAAGCCTCTCTGCACTGCTGAGGCCACTCACCCAGTCTTGTCCTCTCAAGCGTCTCCACCTTCAAACATGTTAGCCATTGCTGGAGACGCTTGTTTATCTACTCTTTAAAGTGTTGCCCATTTCTTCCATCATCATTTCCCCACTTGCTATGTACTTCTCTGCACTGATACTGAAACCGCTCTTACAATAATCACCACCGATATTTGTGGTGTTAATAAAATGACAACTTTGCTCTTATAATTACAGAAACTTTAACTAGAATTGAGCTTGTTGATTATTCTTCATTGGTATTTCCTTGGCTTTTGTGACTCTTCATACTTTTATGTTTTCTTTATGTGTCATTCTTCTTAAGCCAGCCTTTTAAACCTTGTTCTTCACAGTTTCTTCCTTCTCAATGCACACTGTATCTCAGGAGAACCATGTTCATTTCCACGTTCCTGATTTCCAAAACTATATTTCCATTTTAGTTCTAATTCTAAACCCCTGACCCTCATATCTAATTGCTCTTGGACATCACTTCTAGATTATTACATTGATACTAAAAGCTCAAATTGGTTATAATTTCCCCCTTCATCCTTACATTCTTTTTCTTATCTCATTGAATCATTTCACCAACTACCATTACTCTGCCAAAATATGTATTGACATTTCCTTCTACTGCAACTTGTGCATTCCATAAGCCACCAATTTTTATATCCTTTATGTCTTGATTCATTCATTCAATTCATCTTGCCATTACCATAACTCTATTCCATGTCATTCTTTGCTCAGATTTCTGAAGTAACCTCCTAACGGGTATCACTGTTCTTCCCTACCCCGTAGTCAACCACTCATATTGTGCACAAAGTGATTTTTCTAAATTATTAATCTGATCATGGACCTTCTCTACTTAAAACGTCTCTGGTTCCCAACTGCCTTAGGACAAATTCTAATATGGAATGCAAGGCCCTGAAACCATTTGGCTTTCCTCTTTACCACACTGCTTCTTCATACTATCTGTTCTCGCCATCCTTACTAAATTTTATTTTGGAGGCATATGTTATCCTCTCTTATCTCTGAATAAATGCCTTCTCTGCCCACTTCCTCCACTTAATAAATGTTCCCATCTCCTGTCTGAGCACTTTCTCTGGTTCCCTCAGGATAAATTATAAATTACGTGCTCCTCCTATACTTTCACAAAATTTGGTCTTTCCCCTTGTAGATCTTAGCACTCTGTGTTTCTCCTCACTTTTTAGTGACCCTTCCATACTGTATAGTGTGTGAATTCACCATTAAATGCCCCTCTTAGTTCCCTTATCTCCAGACATATTATAGGCAATCTACATTTGTGGAATGAATGAACATGTGAATGAATTGTTCAATTATTTCTAATCCCACATTTGACTTTTATATCTTCTTCCTTTGAATCTTCATAGCAATTTCTGCATCCACGTTAATATATTTTATTATACTTTGAATTTATTATTTGTGTATTGAACTTACTATCACTAATATCACCTCTGCAAAGTAAGTCGCATCCCAGAAGAATGCAATTCCATTGAGCTGTTGCGTGAATTTTTGCAAACAGATCTTTTCCTAATCAATATCAGAATTAATGAAATTCCACAGGGAAGGCAAAAGGTCAAGCACTGATCACACATTACTTATCACAGCATCTGCTGATGTTTCTCTAGAATTTAAATCTGTAGATGAAAACCACCTTCTTGCTATTAGCATGCTTGAAAGGATGTGAAAAGAAAACTTCACAGTCATGTTTGGAAAGCCAAATACAATCTTTTTAGAAATCCTCACAAGGCAGAATGGAAACGGGATATTTCTGCAGTTGTTCTTATGTTTGCACAATGCATATCTATTTAGGTACATAATAGCTGAAATTTGAAATGTCAGTTTTTATTAATGAAAGAGATGGAGCAGCAGACTTGATGAAGGCTGACCCGATGTGCACTTCAAGTGACTGGTTAGGTACACAGAGAGGAATTTATTCCACAAATGCAATCAATTCTGAAGATGGCTCTGGTTCCTCTGAGGTATTACAGAGGAATATTGAGGTTTTGTTTAAGACGTGAGTCAGTTATTAAGAATCCCAGTCTCTGAACTGAGTGTAATAGCAGACTAGTTAAAGCTCATTTTAGAGAACCAGAAAGAAATTGGCCATAAAGAGGAAGTAATTACTCTTCTCAGGTATATTGCTCATTTGCATTTCAAATGTTTAACTAAAGATTGTCAGACCAATGCTCTCCTGGCTACATACCTATGATTCAAATGCTATGTAACAATTGCTCAAATGGGGCACCCTTGGAAACATAATGTGAACTGATATACTTTTTGATTATCTTCTCTTTTTAATTTTTTTATTTCAAAATAGTAAGGGGGTACAAATGTTTTTCATTACATGGATACCTTGTATAATGCTTAAGTCAGGGCTTTTAATGTGCCCATCAACATAATAATGTTCTTGTACCCAACAAGTAAGTTTTTATCCCTCACTCCTCCCACCCTACACCTTCTCAGATTCTAATGACCTTTACATCTCCTCGTGCCTGTGTGTGCCCATCATTTAGCTCCCAGTTATTACAGAGTACATGTGGCGTTTGTTTTTACATTCCTGAGATACTTTGCTTAGGATAATGGTCTCCAGTTCCATCCAAGTTGCTGCAAAAGATATAAAATATTCTCTTGATTTTAGAGAAGCAAGGATTTAGAAATTAGGATGAAAAGCATAGGGAAAAATAACTAAATATGATCTCTATAGCATATTGGACAGATCATAAATGGCATTTACTATAATTATATGTACATATTTCTATCTTCTACTAGACTTAGGGCTTCTTAAAAGCAAATAGTGGAACTCCTTTTTATTTACTTCAGTTCTTGTTTGCTCAAGGACTGAGGAGTAAATCAACTAAACATGTACCTTTATTAAGACTGTGTTAAAATAACAGAAAAGAGTAATATATTTATAACCAGATATGAGAGGAAATGGGGATATCTTTGACTATCCCATATGTCAGTATGACAAACTTACCCTTTCAAAAGCAGCGTACCATAATGTCATTCCACAGATTATCCAAGACTGGCTAGATGTGAGATTAAATAAGTATAGAAATTTTTAAGTTTTAAATAATTGGATGAAAATTAGATTATCCTTTTCATTTAGTACAGGTAGAGTTCTGACAAAATACCTTACTTAATTCAACCCCATAGTTGCAGAACACATTAATGCAATACAAGGATGATATCTGAATGTAAGATACAAGTTAACAGAATTTAGTTCCAGCCTTAGCATACCACTGCATGGGCCAGCCTTGGTCTTTACGGTTAAAAGAAAAGTGAAAGTTAAAATGCCCTTTTCCCAAACAACAACAACCAAAAAGACTATACTTTTCATCTCTTATCTCAATTCTTGTTTATTGGTTCAGTCCTTTACTCATGAGAGATTGAGAAAGAGAGAGGAGACAGAGATGTTGATTAATCATGTCTGTCTTTTATAGACCAAACAATACAATGACTTTTAACTTACTATGATGAAATTCTGATAAATGAATGTGATTACCCATAAATGAAGGCTTACACCATGGCACTACATATTAAAAAAAAATCGCCAGCAATGCCAGAAAGACATTGATCAACTGAGAGCAATGTATTCCCAGCATAATGATCACACTTTGAAGGCTGATAATTCAAGTGATTTTCTGTCATTCTTTTAATTTCAAGCTTCCAAATCCTCCCATATAGGACAACAAATCACATTACCAACACTAAGTCCTAGGGACATCATTAGGTTGCCCTGTATTCTTGAATCGGGGGGACACTAGAGAACCTCACTGTGAATGGTGATCATATCTAATGACTTTGTCACCTCTTACTGAATCCTCATTATCTTCCCTAGGAATGGGGTACTTTCTGCAGAATGATTGTTATGGGATTTGGAAGACAGAAGAGCTACTATATAACAAAGGCTTTAAATCAACCTGTATGTAAAATGCTTATCTATGTGTATATATAAAGTAGGGGGTAGGAGGAAGTATTCAGAGTTTTAAGGCCATTTTCAAAGTTCACAACTCACACAAAAGAATATTAAGAACTAGTTCTTTGAAGACACAGAAAGAACCTACAGCCTTTCACGTTGCTTATATAGTATGAAGAAGAAAATGGTGCAGGGCAGGAAAGCATACCTGCCATTTGTTGAGCACCTACAATATGCTAGGTTAGGTATTATACACACAATGCCTCCTATTAGTATAACAATATATAATAAATACTGTTATTTTTATTTTACGCTTGGGGAAATAAGGCACAGGTAGGTTAGGTAACTTGCCTGATGTCACGCAACTTGTAAATGATGGAGCCAAGATTCAAATCTATATGTTTTCACATAAATTTATACATTGTATGCTCTTTCCAGTATGCATCACAGTCAAACTGCGAGATTGGCTATGGCTAGAGGAGGCCGATAGAGTCACTCAACTCTTCTATTTAGGCCATTATGCATCATATTTCAGGAACTTCTTTTTTAGGTCGTTTATAACCGAAAGACACAAACTGCTGCCCATATGTATCTATTTAATATGTTGAAGAAGCTTCTATGTTTTACTTCAAGTTAGATCACTTTTTAAGTTTGACTATTGATTTTCTCTAAAGGCAAACAATACCATCAGAACAGTCTTTCTTTTCCAGAGAGTGGGTCTTTGGGGGAATAAAGTGCTGGCACTACACATAGACCATATCAAAGGGGACACATAAAAGTTGATATTTTCTTTTTATTACTTGAGAAAAGTGCACAGTGGCAATTAAAGTGCTGGAACCTCTGAGCTCAAATCTATTTATTGTGTCTGATAATGGGCACAACGAGAAGATGTGCTCTATTCCAAGAGCAGAGAAGGCTTTAATAGCTTTTTAAGTGAAAACAAATAGTAAGAAAAGGCATGCAAGAGAGTTCTTCTTTGGAGGTACAGGGGATGTACAAATCTCATTATTTGCTAATAGGGTTTGTGCCACTGCCTCCCCCTCATCACTTTGAACTGCTTGCGGCTTCCCACATACTGCTTAGAAGCGAGCCTCCTGGGTGGCTGTCAGCGGGACATCCATCTGTTTCATGACTTTTCTTTAAACAGAGTCAAAAAGATCACATAAAATGCTACTGGGAACTTCCAGTCAATATTAAGGAATACAATGAATATTGCATCATCATGATCTATATTTCAACCTTGTTTTATGCATTAGCTGCTATCTGGAAAAGTTTATTGCAAAGGGCTTATTTGTACAGTTGGGTTAAAAACAAAGCTTTATTTAGAAAATCCATGCAACACTGAATTCCAAGCTGTCTGCTATTGTTGTGTCCTCTTTATTTGTGTAACTCAGCATGACCCTGATGGCGGGAGAGCGGGATGAGTGAGGGAGTGGACAGAAATGGCTAATGGATCGAGGAAAGGCAATTTGGAAGATGCGCTCTGTTAGCCTGTGTGTTCACATATATTTGCAAAGATGGCAGCTACTTCATTAAGAGGAAATCAGAGAACTGCTTGTAACTTCATGCAAACACAACAACCAACAACTCAGAAATGAGTTATTGGTTACCGTCGGCCTTGTATCCAGGTCGTACTCAGGGGTTCTCAGTCTTGGCGGAACGTTAGAATTCCTGGGGGAATTTTTTAAAATACTGAGTTCTAGGCCACACTGAGACCAGTTCCATCAGAATCACTGGGGATGGAACCCAGGCATCAGTATCTTTTGGGTTCCCTAATGATTCTAATTAGCAGTCAAGACTGAGACCCACTGAGCCAAGACCCAATTCTCAGCAGCATCAATGTGGACAATGTCTTATGTAAATCTTAAGAAATCTGGGCCCATGTGATTTAGTCTAGAACAATACTGCATTCAAGAAAAATATATCACCAGGCAGAAGTAATTAAAAAATAAAAAAATTCAGCCAGGCGTGGTGGCTCACACCTGTAACCCCAGCACTTTGGGAAGCCAAGGCAGGTGGATTGCTTGAGGCCAAGAGTTCAAGCCTTGTCAATATAGCGAGACCCTATCTCTACAAAAAATTAAAAAATTAACCAGGCATGGTGGCACATGCCTGTAGTTTCAGCCACTCGGGTGGCTGAGAGGGGAGGATCATTTGAGCCCAGGAATTCCAGGCTGCAGTGAACGGTGATCTGCACTCCAGCCTGAAACAGAGTGCGATCCCATCTCTAAAAAAAGTTCAATGTTTATGTATATATCTAAAGGTCATTAAGGGAGATTTAAATACATAGTTTTAAAAAAAATTGTTGAAACATACCTTTCCTCTCCTATGTATTTCCTCACATCCAAATTTTTCAGTAGCACTTTCACACACACAAAACAAAATTACCCCTTCTGCCCTTAGGACTTCTGGTTTTCTATTTTATTTCTGCCTCTTCCGTCTTCATTCCTCACCATTTTTTTCTGTTTAGTATTTTATTTTGTAGATTGGCATATCCTTCAAAAAGGAATACTTCTTCCTTGGGGGTAAGGAGTGGAAAATAGGAGAAAATGGGCTAGCAATTCTATTTTTCTGGTGGTTTGAAGTAAGAACCCATTTTAACCCTTCCATGTAGCCATCGCCATCGCCAGTGTCTCCTCGCACATTCTTGTCCATTCTAATGCTTTTCCCTCAAGAGATAGGATCTGTAATTCTGTTTCCTAAGAGAGTCTTTCATTTGGAGCTCTAGTCACATTCAGCATCTCCCTCCCAGGGGCTTCTAGGTAGACCTGCAGGAGCTCTCAGATGAAACCTGGTGACTTCATTTCAGTTCATCTACTACATCTTGGGGCTGAAAAAGTGATGATTTCCTGGGATGCAAAATCAGCAGCATTAGCCTGCAGACCCCCAACAATGCTAAACTGTACCTGATCCCTGTGCTCCTGGAAAGAAGCTATGGTTGAGAAATCCCCCCATCCTGATGTGTTCTGAGAAGCAGCTCACCCAAAGGACCACCCTGACCTCACATATGCAGAGGTAAGACTTGCCTCCACCCTTCAGATAAGACCCAATATCCACTCTTTTTCATGACTCCCTTGTTCACCCACCTCTATAAAACTCTGAATCCTTTTTCTTTTCTTTTCTTTTCTTTGAGAGATTCCTCTGCATTGGTGAGCATCCTCCCAGTTGTAATAGCCCTGACAAATTGATCTTCTTAAGTGTCTGTTGAATTTTGTCTTTCATATTCCTCACTCTGTAAATATCTTTTGGGAAAAGTGTGCACAGGGACAATGTGTCACTAGATACCCCTTTTTTGTGCCTTTGTTGAAATAAGAATAAGCCCATTTTCTTAAAAAAATAACTTTTTGGGGGAACAATTGCAGCTTTACAAAATATTCATAAAGATAGTACAGAGAGTTTCTGTATAGCCATCATCTACATTCTCCCATTATTCACATCTTATATTACCAAAGCACATTTGTCAAAACTAAAATAACTGCCACTCAGATATTACTATCAGTATTAACTAAACTCCAGGCTTTATTTGGATTTCACCAGTTTCCACTAAGAAACTGCCTGCCTTGGCAGCCTCCCCTCACATAAGATCATAATGACAGTTTGACCACAAAAAAACAGAAAAAGAAAAAAATAAGCAACATCCCATCAACATGTACTTGTTCCAGGCCATGGCCAGTCACAGATAACCCTCCACCTCTAATCCTGAACAACGCTTTCCCTTTTGAAATGTCCTCAAACTGCTTGCTTGCCCCCTTGCAGCAAACAAGGGTAATCAAATGTAACTGAAGACCAGTCACTTCGTTTCTAAAATTTCACCTGAATAAAATGCTCATTGCCTGCTTGCCAATTCATGATTGCCTCATTATTTCCTCTTTTCTTTCTATAAATATTTTTATGCTTTCTAAAATTTTTGAATTCATGCTAAAATGGGAATGGTGGCAGATATGTCCCCCGCCACAACTTCATAAATAAAGTCTTTGTTAATTTTGTCTCAGACCAAGATTTGGCTTTGTCCTTTCTGTATTTATGTTGCTTGGGGTTTTCTGTGTTTCTTGCATATGAGAGCTGATATATTTCATTAATTATGAAGATATTTTGTTACGATATATTATGTTTGTACATTTTTTCTCCATTCATTCTTTTTTCTTTTTCTGGGATATTAATTAAACATGATTTATAACATTTATTGTTTTCCCACATCTTGGGTACTTTTGCTATTTCTATTTCACTTCTCTTACGTGCTTCAGTTTGTACCATTTCAGTTCACTAATATGTTTTCTGCTGTTCCCCGTCAGTTTCTAAGTGCTTTCAGTAAATTCTTTATTTCAGAGTTTGAATTTTTCAGTTCTAGAATTTCTATTTATTTCTTTTCTAAAGCTTCGTTTTTCTGCCTATATTGCCTGTTTACATTCTGCACACTTTTTTCTACTATATATTTAACTCATATAAAAGTGTTTTTAAAGTCTTTTGAAGTCCTGCTAACTCCAACATCTGAGTTATCTTCGGGACTGCTTTATTGTCTTTGTTTTTTTTGTAGATAAAGAGTCATATTTTTCAGCTTATTTGCATATCTTTTAAATTTTGATTGCATGTTGGACAGTGTGAAAAATACTTTGTAGAGTTTCTTGTTGATTGTCTTATCTTGTTCTAAAGTATTTTGAGTTTTATTCCAGTAGGCAGTTCTATTACTGGAGGGTATTCCTGATTTTGTTGGGGTTTGGTTTATGGACTCTCTTGATTTTGCCTTTAGTTCTATGACATCACTCTTATTCTAGGGTGTGGTCCTTACTCTAATGCATGGTCTTTCTGGAGCCTAAACTGAATGCCTAATGCCTGGATAGTTGAGAAAATTCTCTCTCTCTCTCTGGTTTTTTTTTTTTTTTTTTTTTTACACAGAGTCTCGCTCTGTTGTCCAGGCTAGAGTGCAGTGGCATCAGCCTAACTCACAGCAACCTCAAACTCCTGGGCTTAAGCCATCCTCCCGCCTCAGCCTCCCAGAATGCTAGAATTTCAGGCATGAGCCACAGCACCTGGCCAAAAATCTCTCTTTCCTAACTAGATTCAAACTCTAACATCTCTCCAGCAATCTGAATCCTCTCAAATTTCTTTCAGTTTAAGCCCTCCAGAAATTGCCACTTGCTAGAAATCAGGAAGTTTTTCTCTGCAATCATGTAGCTTAGGGTTCAGATTTTAAGAGCTCTTTCTTTTGTAGTAGCCCCGCAAATTCCAATTGCATTTTCTGACCCACATTTCAGCTTCTTCCTCTGTCTAACCTATATTTCTTTTGCCAAAGGCAACCAATGATCTTTCCTTGGATTCAGTCTCTCTGCTCCATGGTTTGGAAATCACCTCCAGGAAGAAAACAAGGTTGAATGTAGAACATAAATTTAGGCTTCCCCTCTCTTGTGGATATCAATCCTGATCTTTCTACTATGCAATACCAGAAAAAAGTGGCATCATATACTTTGTCGAGTTTCATACATGTATAAGGTATGAGGGTAAATCCAATACCAAAATGGCCAAAATCAGACTTTCCTATCTTTACATTTTAATGCAATACTATCTTGCATATATGTTATGCTATTATAATTGTTTTGTGATTTTTTTTTACCTGATATACATGTAAAGGTCTTTTTTTTTAATCTCCTGTAATAGTGTTCTCTCTTCAAATCCTTCTTTATCTGAAATTAATATTGAAAAATGTGTTTTATTTCCCTGTATGCATTTATTTATTTCAATACTTTGGACATTACTTTAGCTTCATAAAGTCTTCTTTAAATGTATCTTTATGGTTTATTCTTTTCAATTATTCAAGTTTCTATTTTCTTGTGATGAACCATAATTTTTATGCTTGTTCTCTTTTAGTATCTTCCTTATGTGTTGTCTTCTCTCATTATTTCTTGAATCTTGGGGATTTTTAAATTATCATACATTTCACTGATCTGACTTTCAGGATTATCAATTCTTTTCCAAACTTATTCCATATGGATTTTAATTTTGTTTTGAAATTTAAGTTTTTCTATAGCACTGTATTCTTATCAACTCTCTTCTTTTTGTCCTTTTGCTTGATCTTAGATTTTCTTTTACGAATGTCTACCCTATTTTTGAGAAGCCACATTTTGACATCAACTGAAGATATAAATGATTAAAAAAAGTTTATTGTCATCATTTCTAATTTAAATGATTCCTGGAGTATGATTTCTCTGTCAGTTTTAAAAATGTTTTCTTTTCCGGGAATTGAAGTAATTTGCACGTATTATATCATGCTTTGTACAATATTGCTTCTCCACTTCTTTGTTACCTTCCTAGAGCCACCGTAACAAAGTACTACAGATTGCCTGGCTTAAAGAACGGAATTTTTTTTTCTCACAATTCTGAAGTTTAGAAGTTCAAAGTCAAAATATCAGCAAGGTCATGTTCCGTCTGAGACTGAGTACGATCCTTTCTTGCCTCTTCCTAGCTTCTGTCGGTTGCTGGCAATCCTTGGTGTTCCTTGGCTTGCAGCCGCCTCACTCCATTCTCTACCTCTGTTGTCACATGATGCTCTTTCCATGTGTCTCTGTCTGTGTCTTCACACAGTCTTCTTCTAAGAACACAGACTGGCTGGATTAGGGACCCACACCGCTCCAGTATGACTCCTCTTAACTAATTACATCTGCAATGACACTATTTACAAGTAAGCTCATATTCTGCTTGGGTTAAGACTTCAATGTATCTTTTCAGGGGGACACAATTCAACCCATAACAACTTCTAAAACAGGATATATTTATCAATGTACAGTTTTTTAAGAGAAAGGATAAGTCACATATGTCCGTGTACTTGATCATGGGTCACTTAGACTAGTTGCCAGATGGTTTAAAACAAACAGAATAATCTCATATTCTTTCATTTATCCAGCAAATCGGTGCACTTCTGTATAACATAAGCTAATAAATAAAGAGGAAAGCTTGCAAATATGTCATATTATAACATGTTCTTATTGTTCAAACATCTCATTTAATGGATTTTTATGTTTAAAATACTGACAACCAATTTTATGTTTAAAATACTGACAACCCCATAGTTTGGTGTTGCCAGATTTTTTCAAATCTTCGCCTGGAGGGCAAGGTGATGAGTACAGTTTGTTCCTAGATCAATTGTCTGCATCTAGAAGACATTCATTTAGCACAGCAACTCTTGATTGAGGTATAGTTTTTCCCTTGCCTCTCTATGTTTGAACTGTTGGTGTAAAGACATGACTATTAACTCCAGAAAGCATTATTTGTGCAGCTCTTTCTCTACCTGCCTCTACAACACCTGATATGTTAGCAGCACACCTACAGCATCCGGTATGTGCCCACAATTCCCTATTGTTTATGTCTTTTTGTGTATATGAGTTTCAGTCTTTTAATCTATGAAAGGGATGTATTGTATAGACAAGGATATCTCCAGATACTGCTAAAAGTCTTTCTGAGTTTTCTTAGATACTTTAATGAAAATTTTATTGCTAAACAAATGCCATGAATAAGTTGGAATACATGTATTTATACACACACGTACATACATATGTATATGTGTATGTATACATTCTAATTTTATATGCATACATAATTATATCTATAACTGTATAAATGACTTTAAATTTAAAAATATATAATTTTTACTATCTCATATAAGGCTCATTAAATATATTTACAGATTCATTAAGCCATCTATTTATTTAAATATCACATAAACTTTTTCCTTTTTGTTAAAGGATGTCTCACTAGCTCTAAAGGATTTGGCAGGCTGTTTGCTGAAACTGGTAGCTTCCTTTTCAAGGCATTCAACAGAACTCTGTAGTTGAATAAGAAATTTAGGTAACTTATGTGGCTTTTTACTTAAAATATTACTATTACAATATAATATAATATTACATATTAAAATTTACTTAACATGTTAATATTATTATATTACATATTAAGTGTTACTTCTAATTAGCTAAAGGCTGTATTAACTCTCCTAAAGATTTTTGGTGCATTTTTGAGCACCTAGCTCATTAAAAAGGCACCAATCTCAAAGCATGAGGTTGGAAAAATACTTCTAATATTGATTGATTAACAAAAAACTTTGATTCTCTATGGTCGGTATTATTGCTGCTGTCAGTATTACTGCTTCCTAGTTGCTTTGAAATTTCCAAAAACATTCAAGAATGTGATACTAAAGGGAAAACGTTTGGTCAGAAAAACCTGCTTTGTGAGCTGTCTTTGATTGTTACTAGCTGGGTGAACTTGAGAGGAAGTAAATTCTCTAAACTATATTTCCTCTTTGGAAAGAAGCTTAATATCACTACCATAAAGAGTTGTTAAGAATCAAAATGGCATGGTGTATGTGCAAGTTCTTTGTAAACTGTAAAAATTAGATAAATGTAGGAAATTTTGCTTCTTATTGCAATGATGAATATTAGACAATTACATTTATTAAGCATATAAAACAAAAAAATTTGTCACTTAAATATATTAACAGGTTAAGTGAAGTTGATTTGCATGAATTTCCTTAAAGTATATAACAAAAGGCTCCAGTACCACTGAAGATGGCATAAGCATCTTCAATCTTTCCCACTGAATGCCTCTCAACACCCCAGACATAATGCATGAAGTAGCTATCTCTGGACTCTGAAAAAATATATGGTACTATGTATACTGGGGAAGGAAACCAGAACTTGAAGCAAAATGAAGCCAATGGTGAATATCTTTTCCATCCAGTACCTCTCATCCTGCATTCAGAGTAACATGAAACCCAGATTTCTTTATTGGATGCAAACAGAGAGAGTTCCAAGGGAAACAAATCTTTTTACTCTGAATAACAGAAAAATGGGGATCTTAAAGGTCAGAAAGGATGGAGGAAATCCTCTGGGCTTTGTTCTTGTTGTTTTGTTCTCTCCTACTTCAGCCTCCAGCAAATCCCAAGGTGGTAGCAGCAGCAGCAGCAACAAAATGATGTCAGTGGCAATAGGTCAAGGGTCTACAGCTCCGAGAGAGGATATTTCTTCTCTGTGAGCACAGCAACTGTGGTCTGAGAGTATGGAGAGAATTCACACTGTGTTTCTCTCTCGCTCTCTATGCTCTTTTGTCTTGGCCCTAGAGGCAAACACAGTAGTAAGAAGTCCATGAATGAGTAGAAAAACCGAAGGCCAGGTTTTATTAAATATAACCAGCAGATCAAGAAGGGGGACCCCGGGAGCTGGCAAATGTCAGGAACATCATATAGAGGAGGGATCTTAGGGAAGAGATCCCACAGTGCTGTATATAAACCTCCAGGCTCACCCTCAAACTTCACATGACTTACACAGCATGTCAAAGGCTTTCAGAATGGTAACAAGGTGTATATGACCACCCATATCCCCGACTGGACACCGAATCATTCACAGATGTTACAGATGTAAATAAAAGGGCAAGTGCTAATAAAACAGAACTGGCAAAATGTGGGCCAGATCTTGTGAGTTGATCATAATCAGGTTCTTCGCAGATAAAATCAAACATGCTCCTTAGCAATTAATCAATATGAACAATGTAATAGCAAAATATTCAAATATTCAAGATGCAATCCAAACTTATATGGCATATGAAGAACTAGGAAAATCTTAATAACTCTCAAAGGAAAAGACAACCAAGAAAGTAAAGTCACAACTTGACATAACTAAGCTGTTGTAATTATTGGACAGACTTTAAAGCTGCTATCATGATTAATTATGTCCATAAGTAAGAAAGAATGCTCTTGAAATGGATAGAAATAAAGAAAGCATCATCAAGGAAATAAGTGATATTACAAAAAACTAAATGTAAATTTTAACTGAAAAATGATGTAACTAAAATAAAAATTCCCTGGATGAGCTCAATAGAAAAATGAAGATGACAGAGGAAAGAGTTAGTGAACTTGAATACAAATCAGTAGAAATATCCAATCTGAATAATAGAAAGGAAAATATAGAAAAAGTGAACAGAATATAGAGGTCTGTGAGAAAAAAGCAAAATGTCTAACATTTATTTCCTTAGGCTCCCAAAAGATGAGGAGAAAGGCCATAATGTGAGAACTAAATGGCAGAGTAGAAGCAATCTGGCTTCAGTCTCCCTCACAGAAAACCAATGACAAATATTCAGCACCAAGATTATTACCAGCAATATCCAAGAACTCAAATCTGAGGCTGAGGTGATTTCCAGGACCACAGAAAAGTGAAATACTCTGAACAGACAGTAAGAGAAATAGACTTCTCTATCTGCAATTCCCCTCCTCCAATCTTCCGGGCACCATGCATGGAAAATTACCCCTAGATTCATGGTTTTTACACTGGAATAAGTGAGATTGAGGCAGACAGTCTATCTCCCCACCATTCTGAGTTCCCTTGCAGGAAAACCGTATCTACCTCAACCCACAGGAAGCATCATGAAATGATGCTGTAGAGCCTGCAGGGAGAAAACCACCTGAAGGCAGTTCAAAACAAAGAGGACAGGTGAGACTAGCAACCCCAGCCCATGAAACTCTTTAGTGCTCTAAGTGCTCTTTATCTCAACAGCACGTGGGATACTCTCCAGAATAGATCGTATGTTGAAGGAAATTAAGAAATTTCTCAAAAATAATGAAAATAAAAACACAACATAGCCAAGAGAATAAATACGCTGATATCACTCTCCTCTCTCCCTCTGATCTCCTGCAGGTGATTCTCCTCTCATGGCCCTTGATAAAACCCAGCCGCAATCTGGAAAGCAAGGGAACCTATTTATGTCATCCATGCAGATCAGCATGGAGTGGGGTGAAAATGAATGGAAAGGAGATGTGGTAAGGACAGATAAACAGTACAATGAACCTTCTTTATGCTTTAGAAAATATTGTAAATCTACTCTCAGAATTATTCTTCCAATCAGTAAAAGGATATATCCTTTGGTTTTACCATGTATAGAAGTAACAATATCTTTCTTGTTTCACAACTTTTGTAAAGTTTTCTTTTCTAATTAATTCTTAACATATTCATGTGTATCAAGTATCTAGTCTCCTTAGCTGATATTGTGTATAGGTGTGTTTTTTTTTAAAGGTAATCATCTCCTCAATATAAGGAGCAAAAGACAGTAACTCTAGAAGTCATCCCATATCTTCTTAAAATATGGTGTTTTCTTCAATTCGAAACTATGGATAGTTGTGTTCATGCTATACTACAAAAGATACATTGCTTTTCATTTCATCCCGTGTCTAGGCCAAAGCAATTTCATTGTTTCTGTAATGATTTTATAATATTGAAATATTACTAAGGATATACACTTGAAATAATCTTGGATACAATTTTTATTTGTTTTCCTTTGCTCATTAACATTAGTAGAGTATTTCATATTAAAACACTTTTAAAGGAACACAGGCTAGACTAGAAATCTGTATCCATAGGCTATAAAGAGAACATGACTGATTGTGTTAATTATTTTTCCTCGGAAAAAGGGATACATTTTTAGTAAGTACCTTCACAAGTATTTTCAGTGGTAAGGTAAGGCAGCCTCAGGTTTACTTGTCTTTCTCCTCTTCATAATCTTATCCAGATTCTCTTCAATAGAGAAATCCATGTCTTTTATTCTGATATTCTCCTATGTATAAATAATGTGTCCTAGAAAATGAGGGTTCTGCTCAATTGTTGGCAGATAAATCTTTTTTCCTATCTCATCCATCTAAATGAGCTGGTGCCACAGTGCAAGATATGCATTAAACAATAGAAAATGGAAAGATTCTCTGTATTGATATTTTTAAGAAATCATAAAAATTATTATAATTTTGCATTGGTATAAAATGCTGGTAAAAAACAGAATTTTTGAGAAGGAAACATGTTTGAACAAAGTCATGTTTTCTTTCCAAGAATGTGGTTTTATCAAAGCTAATAGTTTAGCTTAGACATCGAGCTCATCAATAAAAATAAACCTGCATTGGGAAAGATGAAGAATGAAATTAAGACTCCAGAAGAATAAATACCTAATTTCATGAATTCTACAATTTATAAGTCAATAAAGGCATCAATGAGTACTTGGAAGATAGGTGTCTAGGAGGTAAGAGAGTAATCACAAAACACAATAGCACTGAAAAAAACTCACAGCATGTTTTTCAGTAGAGTCACTGCTTTTCTATTTTATATTCTATTTTTCCATTAAAAGCTAAATTTAAGTAAATTACTTATTAAAGTGGTCTTTAGCTACTAAATCTAAAACTTCTAGAACCAGGCCATAGCAAGACCCCATCTCTACAAAATTTATCTTTAAAAATGAGCCAGGTGTGGTGGCACATGCCTGCAGTCCTAGCTACTCGGGGGGCTGAGGCAGGAGGATTGCCTGAGCCTAAGACAGCACCACTACACTCCAGTCTGGGTGACAGAGAGAGAATTGTCTCTTAAAAAAAATAATGAATAAATAAATAAATAAAAATTCTGATAGTAATCAATAAATCTGTACTTCAGTAGCCTTTCATTAAGATGAAAGAAAAAAACAAATATTTCTGAAAACTTGCACATAATTTTAAAATTTCTAAAAAGTAAAGTTGGTCTCATTTATATAAAAGTCGAGTGTTGCAATTGTGTAGGTATTATTAATGTACAGAAAGTTAACAATGGTCATATAAATATGTAAATGAAAACTTCCAATTAAAATAATCATAACAAAGGAAATTGAAAATAGTTTAGACATTCAAAAGGCTTAATAGAAATAGGCCTTAAAAATGACTAACAGAAAATAAAATAATGAAATAAGTTTACATATATAGGAGTATGTCAATCTTTATAATAAATTATATAAATGACCTAAATCAACTATCAAAAATGCAAAAATGTGGTATCATATTGAATTTAACCAAACAAAACCAAAATGCGAAAATATATTATATACAAAAATCAAAAGATACCCAAAATTTAAAAAAATTAAAAGGTAAACAATTTCAAATTTAAACAAATGCTAGTCATGTTGTCATATTTTATGATAAAAAGAATATCTGATTTACAAAGGCATGAAAAATAGATGCCAATGACATAAAGTGTGAAGAAAACAAAACGCTTTTAGAAATACCATGAGGAAACATCCTAGTAAGGAATTATTCTCTTACTATTTTCTGCCTAATATCTATCTAGTAAGTAAAAATTAAGTGAAGACAAAATAAACTAAAAATAATATTAATGAGATGAAACTAGCATATTCAATATCATATATCAAAGAAATTATACTTTATAATGTACTTAATTTAGATACAGCATGTTCACAAGGTAAGCTATAATAAATTTCTACATATTCATAAGATCTAAAATAAGATACATTATTGACCCAGCAGAATATAAATATTATAAATTCAAACCAATTATAACAAAATATTATGAAAATAGGAAAAAATCTAAATAAAAACTGAGTAGTCAAACTTAGTTAAAAACACAATAACAGAAAATTTAGAAAACAGTGAAAATGCAAACAACTATATATAAAAACCAAAGAAACAAAACCAAAGATCTTAGGAGAAAGCCATAAATTTGATTACCTCACTATTAAAAACAATTAAGGAAATAGAGCAAATGCACTAAAGATTTTAATTAAAATCTAAGGATAAAACAGCAAAAGAGAAAAAAGTTATAAAGAAACAATAAAAATTAAAACATTTCCTGGTCTTTCTATTAGGTGGCTACTCCTTTCTAGAAAACCAAAGCACAATCTAAAGGAATGAAATCTTCTAAATCATTCTGATCTCCAACCTCAGCTTCACCTTTAAGGCCACCCTTCCACATGATTTCATTAAGTTATCTCTCATTATATGCATGTTTAACTGTAGGGTTTTTTTTTAACAAAATTTTGAGTTCAAAAACTATATATGTTCTGCAAAAAGGTTCTTGATGAAATATTTACATTATAGAGTTGAAGTCATCCGAAATTAATCTATTAATATAGTCCAATGTCAATCAAAAGTGTATGGCTGAGAGAAGAACTTCTGGTTACAGTGGTAAGAGGTCAGTGATTCTGCCAAAACAATAAATAGATAAATAAGTCAAAATATTCAAAATAAATTATTTCAGGGCATGAGAAATTGAGCAGAGCAATCAACAAATTGGAAAACATTTATTCGTGAAAAATCACAGGAACTTTGAGTCAGAATAGTGGAAATCTGTCACTTTTTGACCGAGGCAGCTCTCATCCGACCCCAGCTCTCCCCAGCCTTTCCAGCTTGGCTGGTGAGAATGGTAATTTTACCTACATGTAGTTTGCCACGAAACCTAGGAATTTTGTTGCCAATGAGGCAGGCTAAAATCTGGAGGGAGGAGGCAAAAGCATGTGAATTTGTTATGTAAATATAGTGGAATAGATTGGTATCAAACTGTAAAAACTTGTACCTTGGTATCCTAAGGCTGCAGTGACTATTAAGGAGAGCAGAACAGCCAGATATTTTTTAATGGCTACAACTAGAAATCAAAAAAATCATAAGAAGTTGGGATAAGCTCTCCACACATCCCAGGCTGACAGGAAACTATGCATGCACAAGAATGAACCAAGTGAAAACTGAAAGCAAAGGAGATATGAAAATTGGCTGCAACTCTGACTGCATTCCCCAACCCATACAAAGATCACTTGGTAGAGTGAGGAAGGCTTATGGGGTCCAGGGTGTTGTACACAATCTTTACCAAGATCATTGTCTGATCATTAATTTCTGCAGATACATGAATGACCCCTAGGAAGCCAGATTAAAAAGTAAAAATAAGAATTAAAAAAAAAAAAAGAAGTAAATGAGCAGAGACATCAGGAGCTACACACCAGAGAGAAGATAGGTTCCAAAGTTTGAGTCTAGGCATTTACTAAAACAGAAACGAACGATCCTCAGAAAAATAAAACACAATCCAATGTTGTTATAATATATTATCTAAAACATCTATTTTCAACCATAACAACATAATACTACAGATGCAAAGAAACAGAAAACTAAGACCCATCCTTAGGAAATATTATAAAAAGAAGTTAATAGAAACCGATTGAATTAAAGTAAAATATATAAAATTGACAATAAGGAGATAATAATACTAAAAGATAATCTATAAAAAACGGTCCTATGGAAATTCTAGAGTTGAAAACTATAACAAACAAAAAAAAAATTAGTAGATAGACTCAAAGATTTTAGATGTCAGAAGAAATAGTCAATGAATTTGAATATAAAACAATACAATGTTTCCAATCCATCAAATAGAGAAAAACAACAGTAAGAGCACTGTCATACTGTGATAAGCCTTTCAACATACATATAGATAGATTCCCAGCATGCTATTATTACAAAAGTAATAAAAGGCTTCTGGAAAAAACTGTTTGAAGGAACAATGGCTAAAAACTTCAAAAATTTGATTTAAATTAATTACCCTATTGATTCAAGAAGCTGAAAGAATCCCTAGTAAGAAACACAAAGGGAACTCCATTTAGGCAAATTGGAGACAAACTACTAAAAGTTAAAAACAAACAGAAAATCATTAATCTAAGTTTCCACCTCAAAAAACTTTGAAAAGCAAATGAAACTCAAAAGAGAATAAGAAAATAAGAATACAGCATAAATCAATGAAATAGAGATGAAAGAAAATCATTAAAAACAAAAGCTTTTTCTATCAGTACGTTACTAAATTTGTTAATCCTTTAGGTAGCCAGACCATGGAAAAAAGAGAAAAGGCACAAATTACCATCAGGAATGAGAGAAGGGGCATCTCTATAGACTCTTCTAAAACTGAAAGACTGGAAGGAAATGTTATGAATCACTTTATGCCAACACATTAACAACTTAGATGAAATGGACAGATTATTAGAAAAACACACATTACCCACATTAATTAATTGTTAAAGTGCTAAAGATAACAAGTAATTTCAATGTATTTTGTGTAGATTATAGATAGAGCTCATTGATACACAATAGAAAGACAAAAACAGAAAGTAATATTTTAATGACTTACCGTGTGTTAATTACTATATTTAGTGCCGTAGATATGATTTTTTAATTTAATTTTCAAAAAACTCTATGTAGCAGCTATTAGCTCCCTTAATGATTGAGAAAACTGAACTATATCTTGTAAAATATCACAAACCTTGCAAATCATAGACTTAGATTTCTCTGCTTCTGAAGTCATTTCTTTTCAAGTGCACCTAACTGCCACCCCAACATAATACAAACCATGTCCTTATGTATTAACAGAACTCCACGGGATTTGGATTTAGAGAATAATTCCAGGGGTGAAACTTGACTTGGACTTTGAATGAGGTGAAAATAGTTAATGGGCATAAATAAACAACCAAATGATCAGATCAAAGATAAGTAAAGATAAGTAAATAGAATTAGCCAGTTCTTCTTGGGGCAGAGAAGGTATGTTGATTAGGAACTATAATGAAACTAGACAAATATGTGGAGATTAATCAGGAGTTGAAGTAAAAGAGAGGGAAGCTTCCAGTGAAAATAGGGCATTATAAACTCATGACTTGGGGATGTGTGGATAATAATTATGGGGTCTGAATGCTGAATAATTAGGTTCAAGCAAAGTATTCTTGCCTTACTTACGATCACATTGTTCTTTGTGAGTATTTTTCTTCTTCAGTGCAGTGGGAAAGATATTCATTTCAAAAATTGACCGTAAGGATGTTTTAATGTGATTTCAATTTAATGCCTTATAAAATGTCTTTGCTATTTGATTACTACAGTTGATGAAAAACAAAAACAGAAACAATAACAAACCTACAAACAATGGTCCTATTGCTCAATTAAATCTTCAAGAAATAGCCAGAACAGGCTGTAATACACTGCGCCAAGACCACAGGTATTTTGTTAGCGGTGATAATGAAGAGATGTGACTTAAGACTTAATTTAAGTCACTCCATTTTACATTTCCATGAGCTAAGACTCTCCTTGAATACTTAGGGATATAGTAATGTCCACTACCATTACTAGTTAACAACTAGTCTCACATGAACATACATTGGAGGGGTGGGTACCGAAGAGAGAGCATATTTTTGGGTAACCAAGCCTCAATATCTAATTACTTAAAGACTTAAAAGTCAGAAGAACTATAAAAGAACCTTAACATTAACATTTGAAACCCTTTCCCCATTACTCAAAAGACACCAGGATTTGCTACCAGTGGTAGAAGAGTTAAAATGAAAAAACTTCACTAATAACATTACAGCTCAATGAATAAGAAAGAATTTCTCCTTCAACTGGAAGGAATCGGATAGTGAAAAGAAGTTAAGAAAGTTACAATTGTTCCAAGGCTCAAACCTTTGTACCTCTTAGGATGAATATTCCTGAGAGATAAAAATATTCTTTGTTTCCTAGAGTAATTGAAGATAAAAAAAAAATAGCAACTGACTAAAAATGGCTTTTATCTTTTAGATAAAAGATATCCAGATATTTCTAAAACGTATGTTTGGTATTACCCTCATATACATTTATTATTTTACAAGGATTTTACTATATAAAGACATTAAAATATGTTTAAAAGATTATTTAGAGTAGCAAATAAATTTCTATGGGATGAATTTAAATCACTGCGAGAAATACTTTAGGTTTGAAAAAGAAATATACTAATTAGGTCACCTGAGGAAAGAGTATTTGAAAAATGAATGTCCTTTGTAAAGACTTACCATTTGCAATCTTGTTCAGAATTATATGTATATTGGTTCCAAAAAAAATGATAGTACATGAAATTCTGAGACTACAATTATTTTTTAAATGGCGATTTGCTCTTGAGTATTAAGTGTAGGACCAGCTTCTTCAGAGTGCAACCGGGGCAGTCACAAAGGACCCTATACTTACAAGGTCCCACACCTGGTTTAATGCTCTGCTGTTGCTGTCTTAACATTCTTCATAACTTTTGAACAAAGGTGCCACATTCCACATTTTCATTTTGTTCTGGGCCCCACAAATTATTTAGCCGATCCTGATTTCTAAGTGAGTTAGTGTGATCCCACCATGACCACCGCAACCACCAATACAATCCCTCTTCCATGAAGTCCCTCTGTCTCTTTCTCACATTAACAGAACCACTACTGTTCAAAAATAATTCCAACAAGCAGCAACCCTATTCATCTTCTTGAAATAATTAAAGATTTAAGTGAAATTTTTGACTTCTTGCTGCTACTGAAATAGAAATTATTTGATGGATTCCTGGCTTATGCCATTGATGGGACCTCATAGATCCTTTTTTAAATTGAAAGATGGTATGATTAGAGAATAAAATGAATTTGCTACTATCGAAGTGTATAATTTTTAAATTTTCTTAGCTATATATATTATTATATAATCAGATTATACTGTGAATTGTCTGTACACGTCATAGCCACCAGGGGTGTTTATTAACAATGCAGAATTCTGGGCCTTGTCTCCTGAATATTTTATGCAGAAGCTCTAAGACGGTGAGGACGGTAGCCTTTATTTTTAGTAAGTGCTCCCAGGTAAATTTAACCCTAGATGAAATTCATCATTCTCTAACAGATACCACATGTTCCCACTTACAAGTGGGAGCTAAATGAAAAGCAGTAATGGGCATTGGGAACTAAGAAGTGGGGAGGCTGAAAGGGGGTTGAGCGTTAAAAATCTACCTATCGAGTATAATGTACACTATCCTGGTGACGGGTACACTGAAAGCCCGACTTCAACATGATACAATTTATCCAGGTGACAAAAATATCTGTACCCCCTAAATTTTTTGAAATAAAAGAGTATTTAAAAAAAGAAATTAATAATTTTCTATTTTGCTTTGTTTATTTAATGTTATAACAGTTTTTCCATGTAATAATATTGTATTCAAAACGTTTTAATGACATTTGATATCCCATAATGTGGCAATGCCATAATTTATTAAGTTTTTATTGTACATTATATATCTAGAATATTAAATATAATTGATTAAAAACCATTGCAAATTTTAAGATAATGCAATGAGGTAGATGAATACAGAATAAATATGCAGGAATTAATATTCTTCATTAAGACAAATTATAATCAGTGGATAAAATGGAATGAGAAATTAATAAAAATACAAACTACATAGGAATAAACATAAAACATCTGTCAAATGCATATGATTAAAAATCAAACACATTCCAAATGTTACTAAGTGGCATAAAGTGTTAGCATCATTGAAAAGATTTAACATGTGCTTTGATAAGAGTAATTATCTTTAAAATATCAACTCAGACACCTCATCAAAAAAAATGATACAGTCATGTCATTACATATACACCCTGATATGCTGCAACCAGAAGGTACGTCAGTTGTGCGGTATTATTGCCCGAAGCCCATAACCACAGTCTACTCATCAAGAAGCCTTACACAAATCCTAACTGAAGGATATTCTCCAAAATGCCTGAGGACACACAGGCATGTCCTACGTTATTCTGTTGAGAAAAGACTTGGAAGCTTGCACCTGAATTACTCTGGACTTTGCCCCATGACGCTTTATTCTTTCCTGATTTTTGCTTTATATTCTTTCACTGTAATAAACCTTAGTCATGAATACAACTAAAAAAATTGTCAAGATCATGAAAAGGGAGAAAAGACTGAAAATTCTGAATTCTACTTCTGAATTCTTTTATTCCATTGATTTATTTGTCTTCTCACCAATGTCAAACTCTTTTGATTATTTTAGCTCTATAAAAAGACCTGAGGTCTAGTAGTAAATAATCATGATTTTTATTGTTGTATTTTAAAGTTGTTTTGACTATTACAGATCTTTCGCAGTTCTACAAAAATTTTGAATCAGCTCGTCCATTTTTACAAAAAATCTTTTGGGATTTTGTTTGGGATTTCGTGGATCCCAGATTGATCTACAGATCGATTTGGAGAAATTTGACATGCTAAGTATATTAAAATTTCTAATTAATTGGCATGACATAACACTCTACTTATTTGAGTCCTATTTAATTTCAATCAGCAAAAGTCCTAATTTTTAGTGTATAAGACTTATCTTTTTCCCAAATGTGCCCTATAATATTTCATATTTTTGATGTTATTCTAAATGGTATCATCTTATAATTTCAATTTCCAATTTTTGGCTATTAGTATGTAAAAAATAAAATTGAATTTTGTGTACATGTCTTGGATTCTTCAACCTTTCTAAATGTGCTTATCAGTTTTAGTAGCTTCTCCTCCCTACAATCTTTAGGACATTCCACATAGAAATCTTGTAATGTTGAAATAAAGATAGTTTCACTTCTTTCTTTTGAATCTTTGTTTTATTTCTCTCTCTACTATGCTAACAACTATCCTACAACAACTAACTATCCTACAACATCAGGGACAATATTGAGTGGAAGTGGTAAGCACGAACACCATTGCCTTGTTCCTGATCTTACTGGGAAAGAATTAAGTCTTTTAACAGTAAATATGGTATTTGATGTAGGTTATTGATAGATTGATTTCCTTTATCATACTGAGGAAATTCCTTTAAAGAATTGTAAAGCATCAGAGATATTGTTTTATTTGCAAGCTAACAAGTTATCCTGCCACAGTTTAATGGATGATGAAAGGCTAAGACTTCTGATTCAAAGACAAAAGATTTTAAATAACATTGACAGCTGTTGCCAAAGCATTTTCTTGCCATCAGTTCCTTGAGCCCAAATTTCTAAAACGTGATGCAAAGAAAGCCAAGTTATATCTGCATATTTAGTGGGTTGTGTTACTGAAGAGGAACTCTAATCTTAGGGAGCCCAAATATTTTATGATGGCCAATAAGTATGCTTGACTTTTACTCCAGAGAGACATTATTTTTAAGTGTAAGGAAGGGTATTGTTAATTCTGGATGGAGACACTTTCTCTGCCTTTCAAGGCACACTATATATACACACACTATATATACCAGAACTGGGGAAATAATCATAGGTGTGTCTGTGGTCCCAGTTGGACCCACACCAAGATGGACTCTGGTCAAGACATTTTGTATCATCTAATATCTATAAGCCACACTTTAATCAGTGGCCATGGTGTTATACAGGAAAGTAGTGAGGTTAGGAACTAGTTTGTACTCAATTCCCTACTTAATAACCTCCAGAGAACCAGAAAATTTCCCTTTTACCAGTGCACACACCTTGGAAAATGGCCACACATCTTGCAGGCTTGGAGAAAGAGTTACATCATGCACTTATGGCCACATTGCCAAGGGATCAGGCTCCTCCTCAGTCAGGGAGCTCTAGGTCTGCAAATCACCACTGTGATGACGTGAGTCAGGTTTCTTCCTACTACACCTAGAATTTATCCATTTATGTGAGTCTAGACAGCCCCTCTATTTCATTCGTAGATTTTCCTCCCTTGATTGATTGATTCCTCACCCACACGGAAGCCTGGGAATCAAAATACCCCAAGTTCCACTCTACTAATTACCTATGAGAATAAGGTCCACCCGTGCTGAAGTGCTACCACCTGTTGTCTACTACTGTGAGAGCCATTTATTTCTACTGTAACTGGGGAGTCTAACTACATGCTGGCATCATCTATGATCATCTCAGGCCTTCAGAGGAAGGCTCCTGAGAGCATTTTATAGATATTGATTTTCTTTTTTTCTTTCTTTGGTTTTTTTTTGTTTTTGTTTTTGTTTTTTTGTATGACAGGAGTATTCGCTAGGTTTTCCTAGGCTTAGAAAGTGGCTGTGCAGGTTACATATAATTAGTTCCACACCAACATTCCCATCTCCTTGAATTTTCAAAACGTCTCCTTTAGATTATGCTTGGGAGGTGCCAACATGTCTATTCCCTGTAGATCACCTTTAAGACCAGGCTCATAGTCTTGTGCTTGAGCCAATGTTATAAATCACAAATTCCAGATGAGTGCACTCACACTAATGACAAAGGCTTGGTCCAACTTTCTATTAGACTTTGTCAATTTTTGTCCAACACCCTTAACAATCATTTCCATGCATGCTGCTTCAGCTCTTGCAGATACAAATTGGCAAGATTCTGCACTATTCAGGTATCTATGTTATATCCTCCTGAAACAGATACCGTACTTCACTGGGGCTCTAGTGGAAAATAATTATAGTAATTGGTGTGGGGGCAATAATGGATGTGATTGTGGGCCTGACGACAATCTGCATCTCCTTATGAAGACAGATCCCCATCTGAAGTTCTTGAAAAACTTCTACACAAAGGAAATCTGGTTTCCTCATTTAGGCAGGAGAGGGGCTGCTTTCACAGGTAAGGAAGATTCTGCAGTAATTTCCAGTTTAAAATTCTTAGCCATATTTTAGTGCGCCTAAATTTGACCCCATCCCATGTCTCAGGATCCTGTTATTTCTTGTTTATTTTATTTTAGCATAAGAGGCCTTGCAAGGATGAGATTTAAATGATTCTATGATACTGTGACTTGCACAATCAAGTTCTGGATCTGATCCTCCAGCACATCTGCCTTGCAGCTTCAAACAATAAGGGAGTCCTTTAACAACCATCGAGAGGCATTTTCATTCTGCAGCCATGACTTGCCCTGAGAGTGCAAGGACTTAGCTTAGCATCTCCATGTTAGGAGCTCTCCATGGTAGTTGTAAGCAGTTAGCTAAACCCACAGTCTTCGTCATCACCCTCATCAGTAAAGCACGCATGGAGCACCGTATCCTGATTGCCCCATGCCTTTCTATTCACTGACAATTCATCCTGCGCCAACGTGTGTAATTACTTACCAATTGTGATGCCACTCTGTCCCCAAACAACTTCTGTCCCCTCTATATCAGTGTCCTCAGGAAAGTGATAAGACCTCCTAAGGGGCAGCTACACCAAGTTTCCAACATCAGCAAACACCCTTCTAGTGTCTAACAGGTGGCATTTGAAATCAAAGAGCTCCCGGAATAAAGGGGATTCTGGGAGATTGGACAAGATATCCATGGCAATCATTGTGAAGTCGAGATTGATTCAAAATCTATCCTTCTTTTAGAAGTTTTACTGTCATTTCTGCCCAGATACTAGTACAACCCTGGGAGGGAGTGGAATCCCAATAACAGCTGCAGGATGGAGGTTGGATGTCCAGTGTAAACTGATGGGAAATATCACAGAATTGTATATTTTTTGTAGCATCTAGGGCTGTAAACTAATATACAGAACATATCTAAGCATTTTATATATTTTAGTTAAAAGATGTTAAATTCACCTTTTCCTGATGTGTTTTGGGCGTGTCCCCAAAGACTAAAAACACTACAAAACAATGCGGGACAGGCTAAAAACTTGTGAGACCAGTTTTTGACTTCTAATTCATTCCCCACCTCTCAGCTACAAAACGGAACAGCATAGGGAGGCAAAGTGACTGCAGCAGGAGACAGAGAGAGCCAGTTGGCAGGAAGCCAGCAAGTGAGGGGAAAGCTGATATGGCTAGACTGAGGCAAATTTACTCACTACTGAACATGCCCCTAAAATTCCCCTGTGTTTTTCAGGTAAAAAAGCATCAGCATTTGACATTCAACATACAGAGTACCCCATTCACAATGCATTAGCACACAAGACGATGCCCACCCTCCCCTTACCAAGACTGAAGGAGCAAAGCAGCCAGTAACAAGTAGACAAAGTGGTATATCCAGATGGAACAGGGAGACCTAACATGCCTGTAGTCCCAGCTACAAGCTTACAAGTCAAAAGTGCAACTGTAGCAATTTGGGGCTGGGGATATGGCAGTTGGGTGGGTGAAAAAGCTATAAATCATGAAGTAACTGTAGTGCCAGATGTCTTTATTTTTTAATGCCTCAAAAACATAACTACTAATTAATTACTTCAGAGTGATCAGAAACCCCAATGCAGTGGTTGTCAAAGTATAGTCCCCCCACCTTCCCCAGCAAGATCAACAGCCTCTGGGGACTTGTTAGGAATACAAACGCTCAGGGCCACCCTAGACCTACTGAAGGCGAAACTGTAGGAGTAGGGCCTAGCAATGTGGTTTTAACAAGCCCTCCAGGTGATTTGGATGCAAGCTAGAGTTAGAGAACTACTGCCAGAGTGGGAGTTGCCTGTGATTTCATCCAGGTGTGTGGGAGAAAAATCAGCAGAAATTGTTTCATGCACAGTAGTAGAAAAGAGTTTCTTTCAACACGAGACCTTCAGATCCACCAGGCCCGATAAACCAGTTACCTATAGCAGCTTGCTGATGTTTCAATGTGATAAATTTACAGAGTTTAAAAAATTTTTCTAATCTTAATTTTAATAGCTCTAAAAGTTTTCCTTTGCTATCAGTCCTATTCCTCTTTTTCTTTAGTATCTGCTTTATATTCTGGTATTTTTCTGGATCTTCTGACATTTTTATCTTTCTGGTAATTTCTTCCTTGCATTGCATGTTTGCCTTTGATTTTTCTAATCTTGCTTCTCACCATCAACTCAACTATTTCATGATTTCAGTCGTTATCTGAAACATGTTATGGCAGTCGGCCTCTTTATTCTTGAATGTTGAATCCTCTTTTGATTTAGGAATAAAAATTTTTTTGTTTGTTTTAATTTCGGTAATAAATCTTTGGACTTTTCCTGGGTTATATTTATGTCACAGAGGAAGTTCTTATGCAGGAATTTTTCTATTCCTCATTCAAACTACACAAACATTATGATCCAATATTATTCCCTGTTTGCTCATATTTTCAAAATGATTATTTTTATAATCTTTGAAGGCCAGATTTCTTTGAATCTGGCTTTGAAACCCTGCTTCATAGCTCAACTAATAGCTGAGGGCAGGTCTGGAGTTTAAAGTGGAGCGATAACCTGTTAGGTGTCACTAAAAGTCAACAGCAGAGCAGAGAAAGCCCCGATACAGAAATGTGGAAGAAAGCGTGAGTGAGGAAGGCCGATAGGACAACAAAGCTGCCTGCAACCACCGTAATGATGTCAGGTGGGACAAATGGATTTGGCACAGGCACCAAAATCACCTGCTACACCTTGTAGAGTTGTCTCACACATCACACTTTGAGGAAGAAAACAACCGATCTCCCTGTAATAGAATGAATGGAACATTTTGGAACAGAGCAATGAAGGAGAATCGCTGTGGATACAGTTGCCTCACGATACCCCAGTTGCAAATTCGAGTTCAACCCACAAGACAGAAGCAGCAGCAACAGCAGATTAAAAGCACCAAGTGCACGCTCCAACAGTTGATTACGTCTTTTCAGAAGCTAGATTATCAATTTCTGAAGTCAAACAATGACTTTTAACTCACTTTTATCTACCCTTCCCCTAGTGCAGGACTCGTTATATTTCCAGCAGTGTTCAAAGAGACACTGCTCCTTCTTTAACCCCGTGGCAGTCATAGTAAATGTATTCATGCCTTGTAAGGATGTATTGTCACCCGTGAAATACCATGCGAATCTGAGGAATGTTTTTCCTTCTGTTCTGGTGTACATCAACAATATAAATGTGAAATATTTCAAAGGGACAATCATGTTACTCTTTTATATTTGCCAAAAGTTAAATTAATTACACACCTGCTGTTAGTCAATACCCCTACACATCTTTTCGTTGTCTTTTGGGATGGCAGCAGATGTAGAGTCACTGAGCTGACATCTGAGAAACAGCTAGCATAGTAGTTGGGGTAGAAAAGACACTTAGTAGGAACCTCTCCGCTGAAAGTGTGTGCTCGTCCATGGACATACTGCCCACATATAGTGACTCACACTTCTCTTGGGCCAGGAATCCCTGTTTAACCTCATTTTTTACTATATAATGTATATAATTTAATTATATATCTCCACATCATTTTCTCCCCTATTGCTTTTTCCAGTTTTTCTCTGTCGTCTTTCTGACTTCCATTATTGAGATCAATTCTTCTCTGTTGTCCTTTCTGTACCTTCGTTCTTCCCTACCACGCCACAATGACTTCTCTGCTTAAAAAGGAAAAAAAAAAACCTCCATAATTTTAAAAACTTTAATGCCTGATGATCACCACTTCACAGAGTGAAGGGTATATTCTCTCTTTTGTCTTGATTTAGATAAATAATCATCTTTTTTTTTCAATGCTTCCTGATATACATCAGCATTTTAATAGTAAGTCTTTCGATTTCCACTGAAATGTTTGAAATACGTAAAATACTACATTTTACATCTTAGCACAAACAATATAAGCCCTCTGTCTAAAATACTTCCCTGGGGGGACCCATCCCCAGCCAGGATGTATTATACAGATTTCCCTGCTGTCCTAGTAACTTTATTTTGTTGCAAATATGTAGGCAGATTTATTTTCAGGTAAAAGTGAACTGAATTAAAAGTGAAGGTGAGGCCTTCCCATCTGATTAAAAATATTATATAGTATTTCAGACATTCTATATCAAGTTCAGAAATCTTCACTGCATTTTAAATAGGATCCAATTTTGCATGTTGATCACAAAAATAGGCCTATGAAATCAAAATGGAAATAAAGACACATGCCATCTCCCATCAAATAGCACATCAACTTTTATTTCTGTATGCTTCTTTTTACAGTTATTCTTTATGTTTTCCTCCCAGTAATTATAATGCAAATATCAATTTCTATTTTGTTTTCATTTCATATTTTATCAAGAACATTTATGTGTATTGCTACATTGTCTTCACTATTGTCATCAAATAATGGTATTTGGTATACTATTTGGTATACATTGTTTAATTATTGATTTAATCATAATTAAATACCATATTTTTAAAGTACGGTATTTTCTACTAATTAAATGTAAAGTAACGATGCACTGAGGAAAAAATGATACGTATGTGCACAGCTTTTAAATACTTTAAAGCATCACTAAGTACATGATCCATGCATGTGTGTTCTACATGACATTACACAAAAACAGTGTTACATTAGTTATAGAAATTCTGTAAAGTGTGGCATCAAGTGAGTGATGAATGTTACCATGGGGTGGTCTTTTACTTCCTGTGTATTCTTAACCTTTGTTATAATCTCTATTGAGTCCACACTTTCAATTCTAGGACTCTAATCCAAAGCTGTTTTTTTTCTTATCTCCGTATAGCACAATTTGGCAGTTCTTTGCTAATTTAATTATTCAATTCTGTGCAGAGAGAAAAATAATAATAATGGCAGAGTCCAGTTTTGGTCCAGACTTAGACACCTCATTTATTTTGAGCTCAGCTGTCCTTTCCACACTTGTCTGTGCATTATGCTCCCAAAGGCCATCTACCTCATCCCCGGGGTTAGATCTGTCCCTTGCTTGAGAAGGCACATTCAGGATGTTTCCATACCTTCCATTGACTGAAGACTTCGTGGGTATTCAGGAGACTGCAAAGTCCATGGTAGTTACAGCTGTGATGAAGTGGAAAAAGGGACTGACCAGGGTCCCAGCAGTTTCTACGTCTTATTTTCTTTCTTTCTTTTTTTTTATTTCAGCATATTATGGAGGTACAGATGTTTAGGTTATGTATGTTGCCCTTGCCTCCCCACTCCCCCCCTAAGTCCGAGTTTCAAGTGTGCCCATCCCTTGGATGGTGCGCATTGCACTCTTTGTGTATGCAAATAACCAAACCCAACAACCACCAAAACACCTCACCATGATTTTGGTATTACCTCAACATACACTTCGTGCAGATTAACCATTAGCATTTTTTGCTGGGCGGGCGGGGGGGATGAGAGGACGGGTATATGCATACACAAAGAGTGCGATGTGCACCATCTGAGGGATGGACATGCTGAAGCTCGGACTTGGGGGTAGTGGGGTTAAGGGCAACTTACGTAACCTAAACATCTGTACCTCCATA
>CAUYRB010106264.1:0-47348 GCA_963574695.1 Propithecus perrieri
GCAACCTCAAACTCCTGGGCTCAAGCGATCCTCCTGCCTCAGCCTCCCGAGTAGCTGGGACTACAGGCATGCGCTACCATGCCCGGCTAATTTTTTCTATATATTTTTAGTTATCTGATTAATTTCTTTCTATATTTTTAGTAGAGACGGGGGTCTCGCTCTTGCTCAGGCTGGTTTCGAACTCCTGAGCTCAAACACCACCCCCCACCCCCCACCCCCTGCCTCGGCCTCCCAGAGTGCTAGGATTACAGGCGTGAGCCACCACGCCCGGCCTCAGAACTTGTTATTAATATGTATCTTATTTATTACTTCTCTCATTTCAAAAAGGAATTCAAGCAGCTTACCAAAATGTGCAAGTGATACAAAGAGATCTACTAAATAAATGAGGAAATTAGAAGAAAAAAATTCAGGTAGGGCAATAAAATAAAATGCAAGGGAATGTTAGTATGTAAAATTGCATTCATAAGATCCTTTCTCATTGTGAACTTCTTAGGCCTTTTGCTGGTAAGGGAATAGCTACTTGTCTCTTTGGATCAAACTAGTCTAGGACCATGTTCACTCTGTATCCTGGAGAGGTTGGCTACAGATTTGACTTTGTGCTTCCTAGTAGCAAGAACAAAAAAGGGAAATAGGAGCAGTTTCAAATTGTAAAGTATTTTGAATTGGAAATGAATCAGTTGTTTAAGGGAAAGCCAAAAATTTTTTTTTTCCTAGTACTGACCCTAGGCAAAATTTCTTCCATAGTACCAAATGAGAAGATGCTAGTGATATAATGGGCATTGTCCTCAACAATGTGATAAAATATTATATTACATGTTTTACTATAGCCCTTTACACATAACCTCTCCATAGCACTCACCAGATTTTATTATAATTATTGGTTTATTATCTAATTCTCTTATTACACTTTGAATTTCTTAAAAATAACGATCAGGATTTATATGCCCAGCACTTAGTAGATACTTAGTATTTTTTGAATTGAAACAGTGTTTTATATGCTTATCCAAAAAGGTAAAGTTTCATTTCTTAAGGCTTATTGAGTACTTGCTATTCTTGACTCTGAAATAAAAAGAGGGAGAAAGCAAAAGTTCTGCCGTTGAGGAGCTTATGGTCTACCGGAGTAAACAGGTATTAACAGACACATTGTACTCTAGCTGGATAAATGCTATATAATAGAAATGTGACATTCTGTCTTTTGTGAGATGAGGCATAAGATTGCTTAACATACACTTTCAATATACCTAGCTTCTCCCTTTGGAATTTGGGGTTTGAATCCTTAAGCGGGGAGGAGAAAAACTGGAAAGATAGGACATTTGAGAGTTTTCTGAGAGAGGAGAGGCAATTGTCTTGTAGATTTGCTTTTTCACTTTTATTTTCTTTTGGGGAAGAATGTCCCAATCCATCCTAAGCTCCATCCTAAGCTCACTAACCCAACTTCTCTGACCTTCAGGTCATAGGGCGAGAGGGGGTGGAGCCCCTCTTTCGTCTACTCCTGACTTAACCTGGCAGCCTCAGCTGGGAGACACCGTAGGTCCATTTTTCATGGGCACCCATAGTTGTGGCCAGCACTGTCATTCCTGTGACTGGTTTACAGAAAAAACACGGGTCCTAAGACCAGGAGGGACAGTCGCTGGGACACACATGTAGAAGAAGGAAGAGTGCAAGAAGCAAATAGCCACCACAACTGGTTTTATCCTGTGTTGTTAATTTTTAGATTTTCATTACTACACTTATCAGAGAGAATTTTTACTTTCTTATTTCCCTTTCCTCCTCCTTTCCTCTCTTCCTTCCTTCCATTTAAAAAGTATTTACCAGGTACTTCTACCTGGGAGGCAGAGTGAGAAATGCAAGATAGGATCCTGTCCTCAAACCGCTCACCTTTGGGAGAAAATGAAAGAGGTTTAGGGCAGCTCTTGATCAAGTAGCATAGCACTTAGCCCGCAATGTGCTCTCAAAGAAAGTATCCCAGAACAACAATCCAGTTTTCTGCAAGATTGTAAGTTTCCCCTTGCAGATGGTAAACTCCTAGTGGGCCATGCTTCATTCATCTTTGCATGCCTAGCACAGCGCCTGATATATATATTTGATGCTTAAGAAATGTTAGTTGAAGGAAGGAAGGAAAGAAGGGAGGGAGGGAGAGAGGGAAGGAGTAACAGATAATTCATCTAAATCTACTTTGGACTTATTTATGTTTTTAAATGGAACAGCTTAAGAAATTATTTCCAAAAGGCAGGTGCACCTATAGTCCCAGCTACTCTGGAGGCTGAGACAGGAGAATCACTTAAGCCCAGTAGTTTGACGCCAGCCTGGATAACATAGCAAGACCCTGTCTCTATAACAAAGAAAGAAATAAATTATTTCCAAAATTAGTACTGTCTGCTTTAAGGGTACTAGTTTGTACTAGTTTGTGATGTTTCAAAGAATGAGAAGACAGGATGGAAGTACCTCTTAGCTCTAGTGGATCACTCCAATTAAGTGCTCTGAGAGAGAGGTTTCTGGTCAAAATCAATGTTATTGAATGGGGGAAAGTTCTTGAATAGCTTTTCCGTTTTCTGAGTTATGCTCTTGGACTTTGGGGTGTAAAGGGTGAGAGGGGCATCATGGAGTAGATGGAGGTGAGGTCAGATGGAAAGTGTACAAGAGAGGACACGTGAGAACTGTGTAAAGACAAATGATAATTAGGTTTAGGAAGTTGGCTGGACACAACCCTACAGTGGCAGAAGCAGAGGTGGGAGGGGCAGCTGCTGCTTTAATCAAGGCCTCAGGTTCCAGCACCTTCTTTTTATGCCTATCCACCAATTGGCCTGTCTTTTCCCATCTGCAAAGCCCCCTTTTTTCTCTCTTCCCTCTCCCAAGAGTGAAACTAACTTTCCGTTTGCTCATGCTGACTTTTTTTTGCCCAGTTTTCCTCCCATCAGATCAATCGAAATGCTAGAAAAGGATTCCTCCATCTAATAATCTAATAAATAAATAAATAAAACTGAGAGGTTGAAAGTGGGAATTTTTTTTTTCTTTTAAAGGTGAAAGAAGTTGTAGAACCCAGGGCAAGGGAAATAATTGAATAGGACTCCCTCTCTCAGCACACTCCACACTCCTCCCCCCTCCCCCTTCCAACGTGAGTATGTGTAATTTAAACCTCTCCCTGGGGAGGAGTAAAGGAAGGATTGTCCCCACCTTCTTCCATTCCCCTCCTCCCTCAGTGAAAATTCCTGGTCTCAGCCTGTGATATCTCAAACTTGGCTGTCATTTTTCAGGGTCACTCCCAGGGGACACCCTTCCCCCAGTCCCAGGGCAGTTCTAATGTTTCTGAGTAAGGAGTAGTAAGAAGCACAGTTTTCCCTACAAACTATCCTCCTTATTGGTCCTGTTCAATGTTGGGTTCTGTATTTGCTTTAGTGGTTTTGCTGTGTAGCCTTCTCCTGGGGGGTTGAGGGGTCTTAGGCAAGGAATCTCACTGTAGGCTTTGAGGAGGGTAGTTGAAATATATCCTGAAGATTTCCTTTGGCTTGGTTTGGAGACCACTAGAACCAGTTCCTTTCTCTGATTCTTTTCTGTGGCTGTTCCACTTTCATGCTCAGCAGAACCACAATCTATTAAGATTCCTTATTTATGCTCTTCTTAGTTGCCAAGACTCTCACCCCAAGTTGGGCATCTTGGCAGCTAATAATAATGTATGTCTAGCTGAGACGCTTTTAGCATTTTGGTTTGTACATTTTTTTCTTTATATCCTATTGGTCATGTGTAGTTGTTTCTTAAATAAGGACCCTTTCCTTTGTGTGATTCATAAACAAAATAAATTTGAATATATAGTCTCACTTCTTCTCTGTAACATCCATTGTATAAGTAGTGCTTATATACATTCATTCAAATATTTAACAAAGGGCTTTTTCCAGGGGTTCTAAGTAAAAGAAAGAGAAGGGCAACTTGCGAACCTGACAGTACAACTCTAATGTACACAGAGAAGATATATGTTGTACTTCACACCCTCGGAAATTACAGCATTTTTTTAGTATATTCAAAGAACCCTAAATAAAGGCGTTTGCTGTCGTCCTGCTAGAAATCTACACGTCTTATGTTTAGGGGTTTATATTGGTGGACTCATTGCTCTAATTGTGTTCAGACAGATAGGAATAAGAAGAGTAAAGGGTGTGTGTTATCTGCAGAAGATACATGTGTACGCATTTCATTGCCATGCTAGAGGAAACTGCCCATGCGTAAAAATGTTGACATTATCCCTGTTGCAAGAATAAGCATCGAACACAGTACTAGGCACATGGTGAGTGTTCAATAAATGCATGTTTTTGCCTTTTCATTTCCAAGGCAAAATGGATACATCTAAGCCCATTTGGAGCAGCATTATGATGCAGGAGAACAATTACTGGCCTGTTCTACTGTTGAGCTGATAGGTAATGAGGACCACCTCACTCAGGACAGTTTCTCATCTGTAACATGGGTACTAATTACACTCATTATCTGGGCCCTGTCCCCCTCTAGGGAGGTTATGAATCTCCAGTGAGATAGGGGTGTAAAATGCTTTGTAAATTATAAAGCACAGTGCAACTTTCAAATTTCTCTGTTAACCTACCTACACTGTCACAACTGCTTATATTGTAAAATCAAAGCAAGAGAAAGAAGTCACAGATTGGCAGGCGCGTGGAGGGCTGATTGAGAACATGGCATAGATTTAGGAATCTTGTTGAACACGGAACTGGTGGGGCATGCAATGAACATGGAGCTGGGGATCCCACGAGGGTTGAACGGAGAGGTGTGATTGAGAGTTAGGTGATGGCGAGGCGAGACCGTTTTTCACAGAGGAAACTTGAAAATAGAGGCTCTGTGCCCATTGAGGGAACTGTGATGTTGTATGGAGAGTGAAACTTGAACATCAGCCTCACACCCAATTTCAGTAACAGCTCTGAGTTGTAATCATGGAGCGCATAACGAGGTAAATAAGGGAGATAGCAAGCCCGTGCTTGGGGTTGAACGGCATAGCGCACTGTGGCGGGGTGTGCCCTGTCTGTGTCCCTGCATTCCCTGGTTTCACATCACTGGCCCATGGGATGCTGCAACTCCTGCCGTAGCTTCACGTAAGGTGTGCTGCTGTCTCGCACTTTTGCATGGATGTGATCCTGAGAAGTGTGGGTCTGATTTTGGTAATGCGTATCCCATGTTTAAATATACTCCTTAGCTTCATGGAAGCAATGTGGTCATGGAGAGGACACTGGAGGGGGTATCGTGGAAAGTGGTGACTTGGGTAAGTTGCTTACGTACTTGGGGTTTGGGATATCTCATCTCCAAGCAGAGGGGTTAGATACAAATGATTGGTACAATCCCTTTCAGGCTAGGCTTCCAGCACTCCCTTTTGTGGGGTGTGGAGGCCTTTTTGTCATGTGAATACTCACCCAGCATGTTATCTGCCTGTTTGTTGTTGTTAGGTAATGATCTCTGTGTCTGATTTCCTTAGAGCTAGGATGTCATGCACACTATTTGAAGAGGAAGGCTGACGCTCCTGTTCATAGGAATGCAAAATGCGAAGTTTTAAGTGCACAGATTCACTTCCTAACCCCAGTTTCTCAGAAGATTAATGAACGGTCATCTCGGTGACCCATCTCTCTGCTTTTCTTCTTCACATGGTTTTTTTGTGAAGTTGAGGCACACACAGACAAGAACTCTGATTTGCAGCAGTCCAGCACAGGCACATACTGCCTCGGGAAACAGCTGCACATTCGCCACACCAAGGGGGTGTTCTCAGGAGAGGTAGAGAGACCAGGTGCCAGATGTCGCAGTAGCGATCCTCCTCCCCCCCACTCCCTTCTGACTCTCCTATCCAGTCGCTTAAGTCCGCTTCTTATACGCAGAGAGAGAGGGGAGAGAGCCCTGGGGGTGCAGGGACACCTTGTCACCTTTCATCTTCCCTGTTGGGGAGGACACCTGATTGTTTTTGGAATTGAAATCCAGAGTCTGAGGCAAAGACCTAAGGACGGAGGCCGGAGCAAAAGTGACTGCCTGGTTGCAAGCAGGTGCCGAATGATTGAATGAAGCAGGGATGCCCATCCCTGGGAGCTGAGAAACCTCACGTCCAGATGTGGTCAGAGAGGTTCACAGAGTGAAAGGCAGTCTGATGAGTGAGTGAGATACACATGCCTGTAGAGTACAATAGAAAAATCAATAGTAAGTGGAGGTGAACGAGTTTTAGCTAGGTTTTATTGAGCACAAGGAAGACAAACTGGCTTTTGCAGTGGTTTCAACTCTATGTTAATGGTGCTTTTTAAAAACTCCAGTACAGGATTTGGGCGGTGGAAGGGGAACCACACAGTAAAAGTTGCCCACGGTATATGCAAGTGCACACATACACACAGACGAGGAAAAGGAGAAATAGTCTCAGGACTAGGTGTTTTTTCGGTTTTGAAGCATACGACGAAGTGTGCTATGATTTTATATGCATATATGTATTTTTTATTCTGGACTTGCAGAAAGCAGTGAGTTTTGATCTGTTTGTTCCTACCCATCCTGGTTCCTTCTTCCTTCCCTTTGCTCTCTACAAGTCTACTGTGGCTTTATTAGGAATTCCCTTTGGTGTAGGGGGGAAAAATAGAGAGAGAGGCTGGAGGGGGAAGAAACAAAACTGGCTCTTGGCTGGCGGCCGCAGCATGGGCCCAGCAGCCTCATGTGAGTGCTGCCCGGGCCTTCTGTTTTCTTAAGCTCAGCCCCCCTTACGCCCCAGCCCCCACCATGCCCTCTTTTTTCCTAACAGGCCGAGGGAGGCTGTTTCTACCCTCCTAACCCCCTTTTTTTCCTTCCTGTTGTTTGAAGAGAATCTTTCTCTCTCTTTCTTTTCTTGAGGCTTGAGCGGGGAGAGCAGCGAGAATTTCTCCGGGCTGGCCTGCCCTCTCCTCCCCCAGCCCCCTCCCTGACGAAGGGTTCATCCAAAGTTCGAATCCAGACTCTGAACAAAGTGGCGCAGACCTTTTCCTGACTCCTCACCCTTTGTCCTCATCACTCAGTGACAGACAGGAATCAAATGCTGAGGACCCAGCCAGGAGAGGGGCAGTGGGGGAGGGAGGGGAGAGGAGCAAAGTTCCCATTAACTCGCTGGGACCGTAACAGCCTCGGGGAAGGAGGAGGAGGAGGGGGACGGCCTAGAAAGGATTTTTGTTTAAGTTTCCCCAGGCACACACTGAGCTTTCCCAAGTTGTTTGCAGATGGTTTCATCTGGTTTCTGTTTGAGGAGAGGAGAGTATGGGATGATCAGTAAGGAGCGGGGGTTGTGACGCCGCCAGGGAGAGAAGAAACCAGAAAACGATACCTGTGGTGCTTTTTCCTGACGCTGAAAATGTTTGAACATTCTGATCCTACTGTGAGAAAACAAATTCTCTGGGATGTAAGTGTTCACCTCTTGGAGGTGGATTACACTTTTCAGGACACCAGAGGACCATAGAGCAAATTACTTCTTGCAGAGTGCTAAATGATCCCCTGGTGCCCTGGAAAGAGACCGTTTACCTCCGAAAGGTGAGTTGTGTATTGCCGGAGAGTGGAATATTGGCTGTAATGCCTGCGCATCCATCCTCCTGCATCCCTGCGAGGCATTTAGGGCGGAGGTGATGTTATCCACCTGTCAGCATGAGGAAGGGGACTACAGACACCTTTCTGATTCCCCTTGCTGGGAATGAATTGCCGCGGAGGGAGGGAAAGTGACTTTTCCAAGGTCTTACAGTGAGCCGGTGACTGAGGTCGAATTAGATTTCTGTTCCCGTTGCAGCGCTCTTGTTTTTCGGAGAAAAATAATCATCTTAATGCTCACTGGAGCCTCATGTAGAAAGGCGGTTGGAGAGATACCCTGGACGGCTCTAACTGGGGAGGGAGAGGCCCAGGGAGAACACTTTCGTGATGTGTGCAGAGGGCTCTCCGCCTGCCCTTGTGTTCCGCGGAGGCGCTGGGCTCGCTCGCATGGAGTGCTTGCTTCACCCCTCCCGCCCAAGGTTCCCAGTCGCCATTCCGCCCCTCCGCTCCCCCCACTCCCCCGCCCCAGGTAAACAAGCTGTGAGTGGGAAGTGAATAATGGGGCCTAGATTGGTGAGGAGGAAGTTAAATGGAGAGTTGCTATTTTTGCTGATCCTTAATGAGGACAACAGTGTGAAATCCTGCTTTGCATTGTGACCAGAAAGATAGATGTATGTTGCCTTTTCCTCCCCTAAATCTTCACAATCGCACCGGACCATATATATGACTTTTGAAAGTAGTTGCTTTCACCCAGCCCTTTGCAATTGGGACGATTAAAGGCATGGGGAGTTTGGTCTGTTGGGGTGAACAAGGAATTGATCTAAGGAATTATTAAATAAACTGTAAGCCAAATAAAGAACAAAATATACTCCTTGCAGGGATGATGCTGAGGATTTGTGATATTAAAACAAATCTTTGAATACATTATTACAATTCTGGACATGTACCGAAGTTTTATATGTTACTGATCATACAGAGCAGCAGTTCCCCAACCTTTTTGGCACCAGGGACTGGTTTCAATGAAGACAGTTTTTCCACGACTAGAGCTAGCGGGGTGGGGTGTCGTCGAGGGGAGGTGGGTGTGGACCTCAGGTGGGTGCGGAGCTCAGGCGGTATTGCCAGGCGGTACTGCGTGGCCCATTTCTAACAGGGGTTAGGGACCGCAGGTATAGAGCATTTCCTGTATGTTCATCTATGTTATATCATTTAATCCACACAACAGTCCTACATGATGGGAGTTGTTATTACTTAACAAGTGAGGAAACTGAGGCACAGAATGATAGAAATAACTTGCCTACGGTCAGTTTAGTAAATAGTTTATTATCATGGGAAATACAGTACATTTTCGATGAAATACTTTCTTAATGTGGCTCTGTTCGCAAAGAATTTTGAAATCAAGGGAAAACCGTCTTTAATTAGGATCCTGGATAACTTGGATTCTGAATCATTGCAGGCTAAATTGAATGAAAACTCACCTTTTCACACATGGATAAAGGAACTTTCTAACTGTATTCATGTAAGTGGTGTTCATGTGAATGTTTAGCCTACTTAAGAGAGTAAACTTTTCAGTACTAGCAGCAGTATTTGCATACAATAAATGTTTTAATTACTAATGATCCTTGCCAACTAATTAAAAAGTGTGTCTGTCATGGTGCTGCTTTCTTGGCAGCACTTTTATTGATGATGATTTTTTGTGCATATTTAAATAACACAATGACATTTCTTTTCCAGTGTTTCCTAACCTGGGCTTTTTGTGGCAGAACATTCTGTTAGCAGACGTGTGCAGGTTTTCCTGTCCTGCAAGTAGAGAGACCCATGCCCTACCATGAACCTGAGAGTAACTGGGGGACAATGTCTACATTCTAACCTGGTGCTCTTGCATTTTCTTGGATTCTCGTTTCTTGTGAGATTGTAAAGGCATTTGCAAAACTGGGGCTTTCTGTGAACGGGGTGCTCTGCTGCTGCAGTTCGATGCAGTCTAGACTTTCCACCTCCCCTGTGGCACTTTTGGCAAGTTGACAGGTATAATTGATGAGTTATTCTAAGAATGTGATTCCTGAGTAACTCTAGAGTGGAGTGACTGTGTGTCTGAGCAGTTAATGTGGCTGGGGGGAAAGGCAGATGAAGGGGGTGGGGGTTGGGAAGCTGGAGGGAGATGGGGAGGAGGGTCTTTGTTCAAACCCAGTTATGTTCTAAGTCTGCAGTTTTGAGTGAAGGCGACGGGGAATCCTAGCATGCAAGATCCTCTTAGGGCTCATGGTTTGAGTATGAGATTCCGGATGAGGTTTTTCTAGTTCATCCCAGTGTGGGTCCTAGGAAAGGAAATAGAAACACTTAGCTCTGACTTATAAACTTTCATGCCAGCCATTTTGGTTGAATTTATGGGAATTCACAAAGCAGCTTCTATTTGCTTCAAATTTGCCTAGTTGCCCAGCTGGCCAAAGTTATGATCATCCCTGGCTGGCTGTTTGATTCTTAAGAGTCTGCAAAGTTGATGGTGTGTTGAGAAAAGAAAGGAGAAGTTGAGGCCACAATTGCGATCATCATTTCTCATTGTCATTAAGGATGAGCAGCGTCTGAGGGTGCCGGCACTGGCTGCAGAGGCTTTTGGCCAGAGTCTAGCCTGGGTCAAGGGGAATGAAAGGAAACAGGCTCGCTGGCATTGGCGTGGCACCTCCACACAGTAAATTGGAAAGTGCTACAGAATCTATGACCACAGCTGGCGCACCAGGTGTCAGGGCTTGTTGCTCCCCTGGCTTTGAATTCTGTCCCTTGGGAATCCTCTCCTCCCTACTCTGTCCCTCCTGGGTGGAGTCCCTGTTGCTTCCTGCAACACACCAATCCCCTGCCCCTCTTGCCTTGCTGACAATGAAGACTGCCCCCTGGGTTTTCTGTCATGAGCACTCAGTCATGACAGGTTCCTTTCTGCCTCTCCCCACAATGGGGAACTAGTACTTTCCTAGAATTTGTAGCACACAGCCCTTAGATTCTTTTAATACCCAACCTACCTATTTATATATCCAGACGCCATTATATTATTGGATTTTGACTGCCAGTGCGCTATTGTGGTAGCACTTCTATTTTTCAAATGTTAGGTGGACCCCAGATGCCGAGGTTACTTCAGAAGAATTAGGCTATGCCTCCAAAAGGTTAGAAATATTATATCTGCCCCCAAACTCTCTCCCCTTTTTGCTGATGGGAGGAATGAATCAGATAGGAAGACATGGGTGTAAATTCCAGCTTCACTGGTTACCACCTGCATAACCCAGGGCAAATTACTTAACTTCTGTGAGGCTTTGTTTTGTTTAGTTTTCACCTGTAAAAACGCGGGTATTTGGCTTACCTCTAAAAGTTGTCGAGGGGGCTAGAAAAATAATGAAATAATAGCGAGAACTTTGCAAAAAATGTTGCTAAGTTTCTTCTTTGCTTTCTAGCTTTTACTAGGTTGAAAACACACCATCATTTGCTTCCTGTAAAGTATAAAGTGCCTTGTGCTTTGGGGACCAAGGTGCTTTTCACACATAATGCAGGCACTTATTGTTATTATCTCAGTTTCTTCCCTGGCTGTGCATGACTGTTCTGAGAATCTCTTGCTCCCCGGAGGTTCAGCTCCTGATTCTCTCAGAGTTCATTCATGCTGTAAGCTTGGTAACTTTAAGGTGAGGCTGATGTTTTCTTCCTTTGGGAGAAGCTTCACTTTTCCCACTCTGCCTTTCCTTTCATCTGTCATTCTAGGTTGCTGTTTCTTGGTAGGACCTCCTGGGAATTAATAGCATAGTGTGATTATTATAATAACTTAATTTCTAGAGCACTTTATTAATTTTAAATCACTTTCCCATTTCATCTCACATCAAAGGTGACATTATCCCCATTTTAGAGATAAGGAAGTTGAGTCTTAAACGATTTAAATCCTACTCTGCTTCCAACTTGCTTGTGGAAAGATCACTCAGAAGCACAAGATGAAACACAGGATGTTAAAGCTCCAATACAGACTTTAGAGATCATTTAGTCTAGCACTGAGAAAACAAGAGATACTTTAAATATAAATAGAAACATTTTTCATTTCCCCTGCCACATTAAAAAAGTGAAGAGATAGTGAAATTAACTTTGATGAAATATATTCTAATATATCCAAAATAGTATTTTAACATGTAATTAATATAAAAATTATCAATGAGAGATTTTATATTCTTTTTTGTACCAAGTCTTCAAAATTTGGTGTGTTTTTTACACACCATCTCTATTTAGACCAGCCACATTTCAAATGCTCAATAGCCACATGTGGCTAGTGGCTACCTTATTGAACAGTGCAGATGTAGTACAAGTATTTAATTTTATAGACACTGAGGCCCTGAGTTATTATTAACTGTAATAATAAGTGGCAGAAATGAAACAAGTCTCCCTTCAAAGACTTTTTCATTATTCTGTCTTCACTTAACTGTCTTCAATGTGAAGACAAAAGAACCTGGTTTCTGTTCATAATTTTACATAATCCTTCTTATAGTCTGTCGTTGGGGCTTGGAGTGGTTCTCACTGTTCACAGACTAAGACAGTGCCATGTCTGTCCCCAAACTTACATTGCACTCTTTCCAATAGCAAAGGGAGCTTTCTGACTCCTAAGAGTATACTTGCTTTAGGGGAAATGGAATTTCTGCTTTGAAAGTTCCCATTGCTGGAATGGCATCATTGCTGTTCAGAACATCCCTTGCAGAACCCTGTGGACTTGGGCAAGATTCTCCCTTAAAATCCCTGGAAACCATGAGCAGAGCCCTTGGCAAATTGCTGTGGTGAGCCAAGTGGGCAGTGCCAGGAGAGCAGTTTTCAGTAATGGTCCCGCGGTGGCAAGCTGGCTGTGAAGCAGTTGAGGATGACGTGAATGATGGCTCTTCAAGCTAAGACCGAGCAGCCTTAATGGAAAACAAGGTCAGTCACCTGGCTGGAATACGACTGTGGGAGCCTTCTTTTAAAGGAGAAGAGGAGCCATTTATTAATCCCTAGTTTTGGCATGTTAGGTATGATTCATTTGCTCATTGTCACCACCCAGCTCAGCTTTGCTTTTAGCAGGTGATCTCCAAACTGATATGATCGTTGTATATTTACTGGCTTCAAGAAACTGCCAGTGGGAAATCTTATTTATGGGGATGATGGTTATGGTTATGATTATTGACAGCCGTTATTATAAACATCATTATTATTTAGTGTTAATCAACAGCCATATGAAAGGTGCTCTAAAGAACACAGAATTAGACCCTGTCTTTGCAAATGGGCTCATAAGAAAAGAATGACAGAAAGAGACATTCAGCCTGGGCTAGCTAGGAAAAAATACATTCTAGGAAAATAGAGCTGAGAAAATAGTTCCAAAGATTATAATTTTTAGGGATTTGGTGGAGTCCAATATGATATCCTGAACACCGATTAGAAAAATGGAAAGTAGAATTTCCTAGTAAAAGGCCAGGTGTGATGGCTCATGTCTGTAATCTTAGCACTCTGGGAGGCCAATGCAGGAGGATCGTTTGAGGTCAGTAGTTTGAGGCCAGCCTAGGCAAGAATAAGACCCCATCTCTACAAAAATAGAAGAAATTAGCTGGACAACTAAAAACAGAAGCAAAATTTAGCCAGGCATGGTGGTGAACACCTGTAGTCCCAGCTACTTAGGAGGCTGAGGCAGGAGGATCGCTTGTGCTGAGGAGTTAGGCACTCTAGCCCGGGCGACAGAGTGAGACTGTATCTGAAAAAAAAAAAAAAATTCCTAGTAAAAGAAAGTTGTTACTATAGTCCAGTTTTAATATTAGAGTGAGTTATAAAGAACAAGTACAAGGCAAAAAGTTGGACACGTTTTGGTTTGTTTTATTGGCATTGGCATACAGGTTCTTCTTTTTTTTTTTTTTGGCTTCTCAATTTTGAACTTTAATGCATTAATAAATCAAATGTCCTTAACAACTAAAGTAGCCCCTGAAATGTTTTCTGTGCAGAAAGGTCACCCTGGAGAGCATTAGGAACTCACATCGACGTATAAATCTGGGTTTGAATCCTTGCAAAATCACATGGTAAAATTGGGTTCTCATTTCCTGCATGATAAAAATGCCCACTCTTCGAGATGGTGCATGATCTTTTTAGTTCATCATAGTCCCACTTTGCACACACATCACTCATTTACCTTCATAAGCCTGGTCCTTATAAAGGCAATTGCAATTTCAACTCAAATGTCTATAGCAGTGGTTTTAACCCAGGGTGATTTGCCCCCAGGAATCATTTTACAATATCTGGGGACATTATTGGTTGTCATATGCAGGCTCATTTTTATGATATTTTAGTGTGTAATGTTTGCATTTTTAAATGACTTTGAATATTACCAGAGTCGTCATTATAGACCTGCCCATGATATGGGAGTTTATTGGATCTAGTGGAAAGAGTACCTGTTTGTGGGACAGAAGCTTCTGTTTCATTCATCCTGATTTTAGATGCAACCTATTTAACTTTGCAGGTTTAGTTTTCATACGTATAAAATAGGGATAATAATGGCATTATAGTATATTAAGAACTAAGGCATTATAATATTATTTCTACCACTATTACTCCACTCTAATTTTGTTTCCACATTCATATCTGAGCTTTTTTACTTCTTATGTTGCTCAGTTTTTCTGAAAAAAAAAAAAAAAAAAATCTGGGAAGAGCCCAGAGCTCAGAGAAGTTTAGTATCTGGCTAAGGCCACTCAGCAAATAAGTGGTCCAGCTGCAGTGTGGAACTCAGTCTCCTGACTTGAATTAGTTGTTTGTATGTGCACTGCACCCTCTGTCTTCAGTTGGGTTGAAGTCCTAGGGGTTCAGTGCAGGCATGTTCCAGGATCTAGGCTTTAAGATAAGAGTTCTTGTTGATTTTGTTTTGCTTTGTTTTGTTTTATGAATTGCCCAATGGTATAATATTTCTTTTGAGAGATGGTTATTCAGGTACAGAGTCTGAAAACTATTTAAAAGTCTGCTTTAAGTCATGTCTACTTCTTTTTGTAATACCAGTTGTCTCATTCCTTCAGCTAGGATGGGTTTGTGCAGCCCTTAAGGGCCATTTAGGAAGAACCTCCTCCTTGTCTTTTGGGAAATAAACAGTTGTTGGCTCTGTCACTGGAAGGGTGGTCATCTCATCTTCCTGGAAGGGAGATGGTGACAGCAGTGTTGATGGTTGGAAAATACAATATAGTTCTTTGAAGAGGTAGAACAATGTAGCTTTGTTGGAATGACAGTATCGTAATGAGCTTTTTGAGGGTGCAGAGATAATTTTCTACCACACTTCCAAATTTGTTGACCAAAGAGCAACAATTTCCCAAATCTTTATATGACCTTAAAAGGACCATTATGCCCATCTCAATGCCTCTATCTATCATGATTCTAAAGTTGTTGCCTTGAAGTCACGACCTAGTGCATACCTTTCCTCCACAAATCCCTTAAATTTCTTTCACATTGTAAAATATTACCTTTAATAATGGACTTTTCATGGCCCTTGTTTTGGGGTCTTGCCATGTGACACCATAGGAGAGTTTGTAGCTTGTAACTCTGGGCCCTCAACAAAGCCTTGGTCTTTTAAGAAATACTTGTTAATTGTTGCCATACATTTCTGCAGGGTTCCCAATTCCTGGGTTTCTGGTTTTGTTTGGGTCTCAGACCATTTATGTTGCTATAACAGACTACCACAAACTGGGTGATTTATAAAGAAGTTTATTCTGCTCATAGTTCTGGAGGTTGGGAAGTCCAAGAGCATGGTGCTGGCAGCATCTCCTGAGAGCTTTCTTGTTGCTTCATAACGTGGCAGAAGGGCAAGAGCAAAAGGGCCAGAGAGAGCTCGCTTCCATGACAACAAACTCACCCCCATGATAGCAACGTTAATCCACTCATATCCATTCATGAGGGCAGAGGGATTAAGTTTCTAACACATGAACTTCTGGGGGACACATTCAAATTGTAGCAGTTTGTTTTTGGCTGGCTATGAGAAAAAAAATTCTTTTCCACTTCTAGTTCTTTTCCCTTTCCCCTTCTTTCCGCTCCTTTCCTAGAGGGTAGTGGAGATCAGAGCTGGAGAATTTCAGACAGGAATTAGGTGGACACAAAGGCCCATTGTGGAGAGACTAAGTCATTGCCTTCCTTTGTCATATGTCTCATGGCTTCTTTCTGTATCTCCTCCCTCCAACCCATGTGGATGGAGGCTTATGAACACTCTTAGAGCTAGAGGAGACACTCGTTGGAGGTGACCTAGTCCAGTTGCCAGAGTTTTCTGATGAGCAAACTTGTGTCCATTAATATTTGTTGGATGAGTGGAGCCCCCACTATATGATAAAGTTCTTGACAAACCTGATTACCTTTGGTGTGTCACTGGTTCTTATCCTTTCTGGGCAAAAAGCTCCACCCTTCCCAACGACACTCTGCCTTTTTTTAATCCTTTTTAACTTTCTCGGAAGGGCTACCTGGGCAGCCAAATTTTTCATAAAGAGCCTCATACCTGAAATAGCTTGACATTTGTATAGTACCTTGGAGTGTACCACACATTTCATTTACATTATCAGATTTGACCTTTAAAACCACCTGGAGGTAGGAAGGAGTGGTATCATTATCCCCTTTTTACATAAAAGGAAACAGGCTCAGTTGCCCCAGGTTATTCAACAGGTATGTGGTTGAGCTTGAATTTGAATCCTGGTTTCTTTGGCTCCAGTCTGTGCGTCCTTACCAACCCCACCCTGCTCACAGACAATACTGCACGCTATTTTCTTTATACCAGACCCCATTTTCTATCTCTTTTTCTTCCTGATTTTTAGCAAAGAAGAGTGTTTCTGCCAGTGTCCTTATCAGTTTGATTCCTTTTTCCCCTCTTCATTCTCTCCCTGTAGATCTCGTTTCTAATACCACTCTTTAACTTTGCTCCCCTCTGAAACCGGTGCGAACTCCAGTTCTCCCTAAATTGTGTAATTCTTTCTTAATAGATCCTAAGCTTGACCCACGGTCTCCTTCTACTGTCTGGCCACCTCCCTCCTCTTTTGTTTCTCTTCTCTTTCTTCAGGCAACTGCAACTGCTGGGCAAATATTTAGCTTGTTATTTTTTTACAGTATTCCCATGTGAATATTTTGTCAGTGGCCTCTTCTTAATTTCAGTCCTTTCTGGGGAAGGGTTAATAGTTCAAACCCATCATTTTTCTTTTGAGGGTTGAAACTTACAAAAGCTGCCTGGAGTGGGACTGTCCCTTAGGGTGGGGGAGGGGGCACAGGCCTGGGGTAGGGATAACTGGGAATGGAGTTTGGATGCCTGGTGATGGTGGGGACACTTGTCTCATTTCTTGCCCTGTTATATAATAGAAACGCTTAGGGAAGCTCAGACTAAATGGGTCACACCCTTGTTAAAGCTTACTGCTGGAGTTAAAACTGGAAATACATCTTGGCGTGTGTTCCTTTTTTATTTCATTTTTCCTATTGGTTTGCTAAGCAAACAGCAGGCTTTGTACAATCCCCCTCCCTTATTTATTTTTTTTCTTTTCTTAAAAAGCTTCTGTGCTCTTTTGAAACAAGCCAACAAAAGTTGAAGCCAGTGTGTCTGCAACTCCGACCTCATGAGCAGTTCTTTCCCAAAGCAAATTTTAATTTACAGCTGCTAGTTTAGGGGCAATGCTAAGACCCAAGTCATCCTGGCAATCTGAAGCACCTCTCCCAAGGTTGAGAACTTTGAATATATTGTTCTTATTTCCTACATCTTAATTTAGTTTGTACTGACAATTGTAATTATAATTACGGAAAAGTATGGATAGGATATATGAATCAGGCCTGTCCTGAAAAATCCAAGATGTATTGTTGCTGTAAGGTTAAACTAAAATAATGAAAATATTAAGGACCTAAAGAATTCTACTGCTTTTTAACTAAAGTCTGCCTGCATTCCCTCTCTTGCCACAAAAGGCAAACAGGGTTCTCTTAGCACTTTTTCATTGCCGAGGCACCACCATGCCTATTTAAACACAGTGTAGCTTAACTGGTTAAAGCACTGGGCTAGTAAACACATGATTAGGGGTTTAATACCTTGTGGGCCTGTTAGTTTACTGTATTCATTGGCTACAGACTGCATCCCTAAAGCGGTCTAGCCATCCCAGACATGTTCGCTTCTGGTCACGTGGATCAAGGCTGATCCAGCGACTGGAGTGATCCAAACAGCTCACTTGGAATAGGCCAGGGGTTATCATCTTCATACCTGAAGAATGGCTCACATTTCATAAAAATTTGAGATCCTTCTAACCTCAAATTGCAGACACAGAAGTGAATTTAAGCCACAGGCTGTATCTGCAATTAACCAGATTTACAATTCAATAGCAACTACCTTTAGAGTCCAGGAGCTAAGAAAACTTCTATGATTATGATAAAACGAGAAGGAGAGAGGAGGAAAGTAACTATAGTTCTTTCTGAGATTTCTTGGAGGGTCTTCCCAGGAAGTCTCATTCACTTTCAGGTAAGCCCCTTGTGAAGGTGATAGGGATTTTACTACATTCCATGGGAAAAGGGGAAAAAGAACCTAAGGTGGAAGGGTTTGCACCCCACTTTAGTGGAGAAGCACGCACGTATTCTTTGCTAGAGGAGGTGGGAAGGGAGGAGCGCACAGACTTCAGCGTAAGCTGTGGTAGCAGGGTCTTCGGTCCTTTGGAACAGGTATGGCATTGCATCTTACCTGGCTCCCCGTTGAGTACAAGCCCTTCTTCCCAATCCCTGCCACTCGCCTCACTTTCAGCTTTCATGGTATTTCACTTTGTTCCAGGGAAGATTAAATGGGTTGAAATGTTGCAGTTGGACACTCTCAAGCCCCTTTGCCTGTGGGATTAACTTTGCAGGGAGCCCATTCTGGAGAGACTTGAGAGAGCACCTTTGAAAGGGAAGTTCGTTAGGACACTGCCCTCCTCTTCAGACTGAGGGGTGGAGCTGCCTCCTTCCCAGACCCTGGCTGAGCGCAGTGACCAGCTCCCACTCAGCCACGTACTCCAAGGGTGCTGATCCAGCTCTGTGGCTTCAGGAAGGTTAATCCCCAGTGTTAATCCGTTTAGGTAAAGCTGTTAGTTCAAAGGTAATCTGTTCAGCCTCCCCTTTCCAATTCTCCTTCTTCTGCCAGAGGAGAGGGAGTTCAAGTCTTCTTTCCAGGGACTCCTGTGTTTTGGCAGAGACCGCTTCTTCATTGTGGCCTTGGGAGAAAAGCTGCCTAACCAGTTCTAGGCCCTCGTTAGTTGAAACCCTGGTTGTTCACAGTGCATGTAGGCATGGGCTGAGGAGAAACAAAGCTGCAGAGGGTGACAAAGGTTTGCCGAAATACTGCTGGAAGGCCCCACCCTCCAAACATCTCCCCCACGCCCCCGCTAGTAGGTTTCAGTTTCTGCAGCAGTTATGCCGCTTTCTCTTAATCCTTTTTTTTGATTTTGGTCTCTACTTTAGCACTCAAGGAAACTGCTCCACAAGGATTGTTTTAGTGGGTTTTTAATTTTTTTTAATGTTCTTGTTTATTTAAATTGCCTGAACGAGGGTTTGGCCGTATGGGAAGAGTTCGTGCCTTTACCATGCTTGCATCCGCCCACTTAGACGCACCGCTTGCCCACGGACACAAAACTTCTGTACCCCCTTACACGTACCCCGCACCTCACCCCTGCCAACCTCCCCTCAGCTCCTGGTCGGCCGTGGCTGTGTCTCTGTTCCAACCCACCTCCTTCCCACCCCATCCCCCAAAGCCCCACACAGACCAAAAAAAAAAAAAAAAGGCAGCAAAATTGCTTGCTTGCACGAAAGGGCTCTTGCCTTTGAGGGGAGCTCTCTAGGCACCTAATTTCTCTTAGATTTCTTTCTGTCCTCAGAGGTCCCCAAAGGTACTTGTAGAATGTTTGCTGTTAAACGGTTGTAAATTAGGGGCTGAGTGTATGAAGCGTTAATGAAGGCTGCGATTGGAACCATTCCATATCCCTGGCTGGCTGGTTTGCCGTCCAAGAAGTCGCTTGCTGGAGGCCTGAGTTCCTGAGTGTCGGGTTTCAGCTCTCCTTTCTTCTCTCTTTTTTCATCTTTTCTTCTGTAGCTGTTTTCTCACCCTTCTTTCCTTATCATCCGTCTCTTTCCTTCCTTCTTCCAAACCCACTCCACCCATACCCCTTTGGACTTTTCTAAAAGCGACCAGGAGGAACAGAGTGGGAATAATGAGACTAGAGAAGCAATATTTCTTTCTTTTCCTGCAGAAATTTTTTTTTCTATTTTTCTTTCTTTGCGTTTGCTTCATTGCTTTCTCTTTAAGCCAAGGTCAGAATCGATACTTGCAAAAGAAAGGAATTTTGAATAATGGCCTGAGTTCAACAAAATGTAGAGAGAAATTTCAGGTCTGTCCCATGTATTAAAAGTTAAAATTAGAGCAGAATAACTCAACTTTGTCCTGGAGGGCCTGGCCAGAGGTAGCTAGCAGAGCATCACGGTGCTGATATATTTAACCTGGGTAAGGGGTAGTCTTCACTTTAAGCAACTCCATTATGTGAAAATAGGGATCCATAAAAGTAGACACAAAAAGATTTCATGCATTTCCAAAAGAAGTCCTTGCATAAGTCAATGTAATATGTGTTTTTAAGCTGCAGTGTGTAAGCTATGCACAGTGCTGGATTCTTTTTAGATAACAAACTTCTGAGTTTGTTTAAGGTGTGATTACCTTTACCAAAAATCCATTTCTACGCAAATAGAATATTTATAACAAATTGTTTGAACACCTGCATATTCTACTTCCCTGGGTTCGTAGTATTTCCTAGAGACATCTGCTTTAGACATTTTGAGTTTTAAGTCTGGTGTGCTTTTCAGTTTAGTGATTACGAATTGTACCTATGAAATAATAACAGATAATTTTAAGCATGCACTGTTTGCCAGACATAGTGCAAGGCACTTTATATGTTATTTCATTTATTTCTATAATCATTCCCGTTTTAGAAATGAGAAAACTAAGGTTTATAGAGGTTATGTAAGTTGTTCTAGACCACACGCTTGTTTGGTTGCTTTCCTTCGTGCCTACCTATGTTTCATCACAACTGTACAGAGGTCCCATTACTCTAAGGTTTACAATCTGAATTCCCTTCCTCCCTGATATTCATTCATTCATGCATTCAGCAGTTGCCTACTGTGTGCTGGGATGCCCTGCCTTTCAGGCCAGCACTCAGAGATGCCTGCTGGTCACAGGATCTGGTGATTGAGGCTTAACAAATCAGGATTGGACATGGCCTTTTATTCTGTTCTGTGAGCCATTGCTTACGCTATCCACTTATTACAGTGGCATCTATATGTAATAAATAACTTATCAAAACAGTCATAAAGGACTTGGCAGACAAAATGAACTACGGGAGAAGACTGCATTAAATTTTAATAGGAAGAATTCTTAGTAATAATAAGTAGGAAATGCAGCTTGGTGTAGAGCTGAGTCATTCATTTGAGGCTTTCCCTAAGACCTCCTCATATCAGGCACTGATTTTGTTTTTTGCTTTTGAAATACTGCATTTTTAGACAAAGCGTATTTAAAATTTCTCACTCTGTTTCCCAAGTAAATAATGAAACAAAAATAAAGAATGGAAGAAGAAAAGACAAACATCTTTCTTTATTCCACAGAAGCAGAGTACCTTTTGTGTATCGAGCACTGTGTTCCAGGTGGAGAAGACACCAGTGATCACCTTGTAGACCCTGGGGACTTGTGTTCTGATGCGGGTAGATGAGGAAGCAGCCCTAGTCTGGTGTATTACATGCTGTGATGGGGATATGGACAGAGAACCATGGGAATGTTTAGGAGGGTACCTCACAGGCTTGATGACAGTGAGGTGGTCACAGAAGTTTCTTCTACAGAGAGGACACCAGGTGAGGGGGCGGGGTGTTAAGGGGCAGAGGGGAGCAGAGTGGTAGAAGAACATTTTTGTTAAAATGCTTTTTTTGTTTTGACCAAATACGACTTTTTGTCCTCTAAAATTCTATGGCAGAGCTTCCAAGGCTATAATAGGGGTTAAGGTGTTCTAAAGGAGAAGAATAGACCTTTTAGCAGGGGTGGCCTAGTGAGTTTAACCTCTGTGGGACTCCTGTAGAGGATGCACTTTTGTGGGGAGAACAGGAACCTTTTTGTGGAGGAGAGGGGCATTGGGTCCCTGACTCTGCTGATGGCTTTTACTCTGCTTTCTGAGAAGGAATAATACAATCCCGGTAATTCAAACTCCGGTGTTTAAAATGTTTGGTGATTTGTGACGCCTTCCCTTAAAAAGCAGCTGAACAAGCATATAAATAATATAACTATTAACACACATATATAGAGAATTTAAAGGTGTAGAGTACAGGGTTTATATACTCAAGTTTGCTGGGGGGGATTATTTAGCCAGTTTAAAGAAACAAACCTTTAAAACGATTTATAAAGTGAATAGCACCTATTTGCATACCAATTCCAATTTATGCTCTGTTCTGGAAAGCAGGTCTGATGGTGCTTCTTTGTGGAAGCAGTTTATTAGCAGTTAGTGTTTATGTCTCATAAAGTTTTAAGATTTTATTTTTCACTAAAATTCTTTGAACTCAGACATTTTTGGTAATTGATGCCTTCTCTCCACATTCCCTAGAATGGGTAGATTTTATTGTACTTGCACTCTCTTTTTTTTTATAATAACAATATGTATATTGATAATAGTGAACAGGAGCAAGGGTGTGGGTAGGGTAAGTATAATCCCTTTCAGCTTTAAAGAAATTTAAAAAATCATTACTCAAGAGTTACAATGTTTTGTATGTATTTAAAACAACTTTCATCTTTCAGTCGCTCTTATAAATGGATTTTGTGATAAATCTATGCTATCTGGTAATCTGATGTTGTATATTTACATATTGTCTGTCTTTCCTGCTAGAATATAAACTCCACGATAGCAGGGACTTCCACAGAAGCAGAGTACCTTCTGTGTATCGAGCACTGTGTTCCAGGTGGAGAAGACACCAGTGATCACCTCATAGACCCTGGGGACTTGTGTCCTGGTGTGGGTAGACGAGGAAGCAGCCCTAGTCCGGTGTATTAAATGCTATGATGGGGACATGGACAAAGTATTATGGGAAAGTTTAGGAGGGCACCTCGCTGGCTTGGTGACAGTGAGGTGTTCTTTCCTTAGCAAGTAGAACAGTCCCTGCTACATGGTGAGGATTTCATATTTATTTAATGAATGAATGAAACAGTTAATTCTCTATTTGTGTGTGGAAACTTAGGATATTTGCAAATTGTATAAGGTACATAAACAGTAACACTGCCTTCTATTAATATATAACAACTTTTTTGATGAGAGAGGAATTTCAGAGTCTTGTAGTCACTTATTTGCAGAGGATGGCGTAAGTAACTCTGCTGTGAGGTGTTGGGGAAGTATATGATATTTCAAAGTGACGTGGGAATGGGGTTGGTGATGTTGAAGGATGCAAGAGTGTCACTAAAGAGCAAGTCTGCAGCACACCAGGCTGAGTGCACAGCGTGGGTGAAGGCCTAGAGTCATACGATCTGCGTGGCCAGAACTAGGGTCATGACAGGGATAAGTAGATTGAGGTCAGATTATGCCAAACTAAAAACTTAATCTTGGAGGCAGTGGGGGAGCTATTGAAAATCAGAAGTCAGGGGGAGGAAAGGGGATAAGAGGTATCAAGATCAAATTTGTGATTTGAGATAATTTTGGTGGCTGTGAAGAGGATCAAAGTGGGGGGAGTGAGATTAGGAAAAAAGTGAGCTTGAAAGTGAGAGATGGTGGTAGAGTGGGATAAATGAGTGAAAAAAGCTGTTTTTGAGATTAAATTAAAAAGATATGCTAATGGAGAGGAGATTTGAGGGAGAAGGAAGAGTCGATTTTAACACCAAGATTTCTAGTTTGAAAGCCCTGAATACCAATGCCTTAAAGGACGTCAGGATTATCAGAGGCTGAAGAGAGCTGCGTGGAAGGGTAGGAGAGAGAGCTAAGGAGTTAGATTCTGAGTAGCCTGTTGAACAATGAAGTGGACAGTCTAGGAAGCAGGTGGAAATACATGTCTGAAGCTTCAGAGAGAGAGGTCAGGGCTAGAGATATACATTTGGCTGTAATCAGCATGTAAAGGGTAATTGATGTCAGAAGAAGGAATGAGATGATCCAAAAAGAATCTATACAGAATAGAAGAGGACCAGGGCAGAACCCTGAGAAGGTCAGATATGCAGGGTGGGTCGTGGAGAGAATAAGAAAAGGATTATCACAGAGGCAGGAGAGACGTCTGGAGGGAGTGGCATCTTAAAAGCCAAGGCGAGTTTGAGAACTCCGCATCATTCAGTGCCACAACCTTCCTCCGGGCTCTTCTACTTCTGTCTTAACGTACATTATGTTACATTTGTCTGTTAATCGTCTGTCTCCCACGAGTCTGTGAGCTCCATGAAAGCTGGGGTAAAATGTGTTTCCTCTTTGTGCCTAGGCCAGGGATGGCAAATAGGTTTCATTTCATGTGCCAAGTCTGAGTCTTCCGCGCTGAGTCCTGAGTCTTCAGAGAAGAGTGCCTTAATCCATTAGTGATTTCTGATAGGGATTCAGATCAGGGACCGGTGGCAACCTGCCATGTATTTTTCATCTCTGCATTAGGCACTTGTTCATTCATTATTCAGCAGATATTTATTGAGTACCCGGCATGTGCCAGGTACTGTGCCAGGTGCTTAATAAATGTTTATTGAATAAATGTCGAATGGTTAAAGGCTTGCAACATCTTTTATAAGGAATGGGACCTGACTGGAGATGAGCATCCTTGGAGAGCCCAGCGGAGGCCAGCCTCAGTGTTGTGTGCCTCAGTTAAAACTGTCCTGCACCTATGTACAGTGTGCTGCTTAACACAAAGTCCTGTTAACAGATGTTAATGATTTTACTAAAAATACTTCTCACTTTTATAAGTGTTTAATTTATTAGTGTACGCTTGCATCTCACTTGATCTTTGCATGAATCCAGCAAGAGAGGTAGGTCATAGGTTGTTCTCTCCCTATTGGACAGATGAGGTAATAGAGATATTTATTACTTAAATGATTAACAAAGCGAAGATTGAGCCGGGATTGGAACCCTGGTCTGACTCCCATTTCAAGCTTTTGCGATTATGGCTCAGGGATTGGCATCTCTAATCACAAAATACGGCTGAGCTGTTCTGGCAGCCAGTAGAGCCAGGCACTTCATTATTCAGAGGGCTTTTCCCATGGAACACGGTGGGCCACGGGCAGCATTTTGGGTGGTAGAAGGTTGGTAGGAGGAGGAGAAGAAATGATTGGCTCTCAGTGGCTTCGTGGGCTCCCGATTCACGATTCTTTCTCTGTAGCTAATTTTTGTTAAGTATAAGAATTCCAGGAATCTCTTAGGAATTGGGGAGACTGCTCTCTCCTGAAATATAAAACATCTGCGCTTAGTCTCTTTGGAGCTCCACTGTCTGGGGGAAAAATAGGGGAAAAGAGTTGATATAAAACAGACATTGTTTCAAACAATAAATCCCCCTTTACTCATTAATGAGAAAATAAATTTAGGGCCAGAGGTGTCAGACTTTTCAGGACGCTTCTCTTAACACTGGTTTTTTTTTTTTTTCCTGAGAGAGTGATAAGTTCAGAACAAGAGACCAAGTCTCTAAGAACACAACACTGAGGGTGTTGGTTGGACACAGCCGTTCCCCTAACCCTAGCACACTTTAGGCAAATGGTTTTTTGTACCAGTACTTTCTTCCTGATAATCAGAGACAAGAACACCTGAGGGGATAGATAGCATGGCCGGACATGTATCCCAGTCTAAAAAAATGTGTAGGCAAATTTCTGAAATCGCCATTTTCCTGTTCTCACATCCTTCTTCTCAATCTCTTTTAAATGTCCTCCATCCCCCCCAAACTCCGTTTCTCTCCTGGGACCCCTTGAGGCCTTTCACCTCTTATTTCTTTGGATACTCTGATTTTCTAGCCTCTTCTAGAGTCTGGGGACTGCATTTTGGGCTAATCCGTGTGATCCACATGGATTTTATGAAATCCTCTAAAACCTTTCTGTTGGGCTTGGCAAGAGCCTTGCGAACGGAAGGAAGGCAAACAAGTTGAGAGGTAGAGACTGTTCCTACTGGGCTTTTCATGGGCTTATCACCGTAGCCAGTGAGTGACTGGCACATAGTAGGCACTCGGTCTCTCCATTGAAATGCAAGACCCAATTCAACTGGGGGATACCGTGAAAGAAGTAGAGGGGAGTTAGACAACTCTTACGCATCTTCAACAAAGAAGGGAGTCCCATGACTGGGGAGCAAAGGCTTCCTGGCATAGTAACAGAAGCGATCGGAGAACCTCCGAGACTGGAACCTGTCGTGCCAGAGGGTTGGTGCCAGTTCACGGACGCCCTCAGTCTGAGGGCCCCGGCCTTCCGCGCCTGCGCGCCTCCTTTTGTTCGCCGGGTTCAGCGCCCGAGGCGGTCGGTGGCTGCCACCGCTTCTGCGTCGCCTGTCCCGGGTCCCTGCTTGCCGTCAGCGCAGGGAAGCACACTGTGGCGCGGGTAACAGTCTCTCTGTCCCCAAGGAGAGACTTGAGGGACTGGGGTTGTGAGGGAAATGTAAGCGCTGAGCTTGGAGGGTGGTCCGCGGGCCCCTCCCCTTCTCTTCTTTGAAGCAGGGCGGGGGCTGGGTCCAGGGCTCTGTGGGGAAGCTCTTTTGAAGGGCCATGCACTTGGGCCACGGGGCACCATGCCACTGTAGTTGAGGGGGTCCCTGTTGTGTCCCAAAGAAAATGTGGTGGGGTTAACATAAAAGCAGAGTTTAGCAGCCGGGAACCCAGCGATCTGGATGGCCTGCTTTCTTAATTGCTGGGGAATTAAGCCTCCAAGGCATCAGGGGAGTGGCTGGGGAGAGCTTTTGTAAGAGGTTAAGGTCCTGGTGGAGTGGTGATAGGATTAGCAACAATTTGGTGGAAACAAGCAAGCAGAATACCGGGGGGACGACTGGTGCTCAGTCTGTGTCCTGTGTTCTCTGGTTCACCAGGGACCTAGGGCCTGTTGTCCTGAATGATCACAGGGCTGGCGTCACCCTTGCTGTGACGGGCTGGCAGGCTGATGCCAAAAGTATCTGCACGCATCCCGCCCTGGATCGCACATTTGCATGCTGGCCTCTCCTTAAGGGCCGAGCTGGGAGATGGGGAAGAAAGAAAAGAGAAAATCACATTGAAGGTTTGACCAGCAGAATGAATCCTGTCTCCAGTCAGGCTGGCTTGCATTTGTCTCGCTTTTTATTTTCTGGACTCCCTCTCACCATAAATCCTTTTTCCTCTCCTTTTATCCATTAAAATGGTTTTAATCTCTGTGCCAACACTTTGTCCTTTGGCTGGTTCTGTGTCTGTCCCAGCTCTGTAATCCTCTCCGCTTTCTTCTGGTCACTTCCTTGTCTCCCTGTCTGAACCCCAGCCCTTCACTTTGCAATGCGTCTTTCTTTCTCAGATTTCAGGATTTCTCGCCTTCAGGTTGGATGTTCACTTGACCCTTCTTGGGGTCTGTTTTTCTTTCTAGCTCTGGGCTGTGTTCACGTTTCTGGGTTTCAGATAAAATTATGATTCTTGTGTACACACAGTCGTTGGGGCTCAGTTCTCTTTTTTGGTCAACTGTTTAGAGAAGTGAGTCTTGCTCAGGAAAAAAGAAAATTGGCTCCCAGGCTTTGCCATCGTAGGCCTGCTTCTTTGCTTTGGGGCATGGGAATAAAAATTAGTTAGCTCATCTACTCTGCCCAGAGAATAGCAGAGAGGGTGACACCCCCCCAGGAAATGGGGACAAACCTGCTTTGGAGGGAGGCTGCCTGATTTCTTAGGAGATGGGGAGTGAGGGCCTGCCTGCTCTCTGCCTGGCCTCCCACTAACATTTCTCGCATCTCACTTTACCTCCAGCTAGAGGAGAGCTGACAGCCTACAACAATGGCCTCCTTTCTTCTCCCAGGGCCAGTGTTTTGATAGTGTCAGGTTACACCCCAGCCTCCCCTCGGCCCATTTATAAACCTGACACAGGCAACATGATGTAATGTTATTTTTCAGGATCTCAATGAGGGAATTTTTTGCCCCAGGTCAGAAGAATGCTGGTTGATTTTTGCTGAAATGAACCACGGCATGGTATAATATATGGGCTCCTAGTTCAAGAAGGTGGAGGGGGAGGGGGAGTAGGGTGGTGGATTGCACTGGAGCAGATAGTGAGGAGTAAGGCTTTTTCTGCTTGGAACTTCCACCTCCGGGTGCTTCAGCCGACCTTTCGTTTTTGGGACGTGCCCTTGTGCAGGGAGGCCTAGGAGCTGCCCCTTTTAGTGCTATCTTGCAGGGGCCTGTTGCCATAGTCCTGATTTCTAGTATGTTGCTGTTGAGTGGCTGCAGTGGTTGAGACTGATGTAGGAAGTGATCACAGAAAGGAAAGAGGGACATGGGGGGCTTCCATGTGCCTGGGCTCGTCTTCTAGGCTTGCATTCGGCCGCCTCTCTGGCAGCCCTGGTTTCCCCTGCTGGGCTGGAGCAGTGCTGCTGGCCTTGGCTGCAGGAACGGAAAGGGCACCCAAGCCAGGGTTCCTCATGCACCCTCTCTCAGCCAGCTGCCTGTGGCGTTTTTGTGGACAACGCCTATATCTAAAAATTGTAGAACAATCCCGTTTTTGTATTGACGTTTGTTTCGAATCAAAAGGTACATAAGATTCTGTAGTGGGAAGTCGCCTGGTGCTCCTGAGGGGCACTAACCTAGGTGGAGGAAGAGAGAGGGAACGTGATGGGGCTGCCACCTCTGTCCCCATCCACCTAGTCCCTCTCCCCTTCTGGGGGTGACTGGGGTACCAGTGTCTCATGAGAGGTGGTAACACGTCATGGTTAAGAGCACTGGAGATGGAGTCCAACTTGGCTTTCTAATCCTGGCCCTGTTATTAATTGGCTGATTAAGCTTGGGCATGTGATTTGAGCTCTCTGCCTCAGTTCCTAATCTGTTAAGCATGAGGGACAATAGCCCTACTTCCTGGGGTTACCGGGCAGATCAGGTGAGTTAATATACACAGAGTGTTTATATCAGTGTGTGGCACCCCTAGGGAACGCCATGAGACTTCCCTTAAAAAAATCCTTCCAGAAATATTTTTACAAATTAAAAATATATTTTCTCTTTATAATTTTGTCAATATTAGTGGTAGAATACTATGCACACTGTACCTTGCCTTTGTTTATGATGTATATTTTTTGCTTGTTTGTTTGCTATGTGGTTCAGACTCAAAGATTTAAGTGCCCATGTGCAAGCCTTATGTTCCAGTTTTTGGTCTATACAGTTTTGTTACCATTGCTGTAGGCAAGCCATCTGAGGCTATCCCCTAAATATGTCCACCAAAAACCTTGCCGGACTGTCAGGGAGCACATTTTATACCAACCACCCTGAACTTGTCACTCTTCCAGGAGCAGGTCACACCCCTCGCTGGCTCAGCCTCTGCACGGTGTCCTCTGCCCCGAGTGCATTCCCACTACTCAGCTTGACAAACTGTTCTTCCTCCTTCAAGAACCAGCTCAAGTGTCAGGATTGCTCTAAAGCTATTCTTAACCTTCCCCAGAGTCCTCCTGTGAGGACTGTGCGTGTCTCCGAGCCAGCCTCAGCACACTGTGGTGTTGTCATGATCTGTGTATGTGGGAGCCCGGAGCTCTCCCGGGCTGAGCACCAGCAGTTAGCACTGTGCCTGCCACATAGTTGGTGCTCTGTGTTTTTAACAAATAAATGAGCAAGTGCTTTTTGGTGACAACAGTGTAAATTTCTTTGTCTTACCTCCATCTCTGGTAAGGGTACCTTGGGGAAGAAACAAAGAAATCAAACTCCACTGTAGTACATGACAAAATTCTTAGTCTGAGGTAGGATCACTCTGGAGTGTGCTCACTCTAATAATGCCTGATTTTCCCCGGCGGCTGCAGCCAGCCTGCCCCTTCAGGTACTGTCTCCTCCTGGAAGCTGCGGTGGAGATCCCAGTAGGCACCCAGGATCCTGGAAGACCTGGCATGTACTTATTGTCTTGCCAGTGAAGTAGAACTAGAGCAGGTAAACGCCATGAGTTCCAAGGGTAAATTCCTAGGGTATTTCTGTGGGATGTCTGATGGTGGGCATGTGTATGTGGCGGGGTCAGGGGGGGTGGAGAAGCACAGAGCAGAAGAAACCAAGCACAGTTCATTGCGCAGTACCATTCAGGAAGCAAAGTACAATTCTGTTACTGAGTTGGGACTGTCAGTGATTAGGCCTTCGTGTGTGTACACACATGAAAGCAGGATAGAGACAAAATTAAAGGGTGAGTGTATTTTTAAGCCCATTTAGTTCAGCGCCTCTCATTTTACAAATAAGGAGAGTGAGGCAGAGAGTGGTCAAGTGACTTGACCAAGGACACAGAGCTATTTATGAAAGACGGAGGCGTGGGAGCCCGATCTTAGGATAGCGGTAGTTCTTCCAGAATCTAGCTGTGCTGCCTTCTGAATTTCAGGTTCACACCACAAGGTCAGCCCCTAGACGCCTCCCTTTTCGTCAGTTGGACCTTTCTTATCTGTTTCCTCTTTCTTTCTCCAGGCTCCCACCCCCACCCCGGCCTCCCCCATTCTCTGTTCCACACTGACTTGTGGCATTTGCGAAGTTCCTACCTAGATCACTGATGTTTGCCAACTGGCTGGTGATGGCTGTGCCGTCCCACTTCACTCTGCCTCTGTTTTGACCCTCTGAGATGTGGAAGCAGATCATAAAAAGGTGACTTCCACACATTTTGCAGATCTAAATTGGACTTTAATACAAGGCACCTGGTAATGATAAACAGATTTTCTAGGGCACGACTGGTTGGCGGCTTAGGCTGGTTTCCCTGGTTGTGTCAGTTGAACTCTTTAAGCATATTGAATTCTCCTTAATTCTTAGGTAATCAGGACGCTTCACAACTGTATATTTCTCAGGGAGTCAAAGGAAGTTTACGGACACAATTTCTACATGTAGGAGCTCATTTCTGAAAATAAGAAAAATGAGTTGAGTTGGACCTCATTTCTTTTTCTTTTATTAACAAGCTATAGGTGAGCCTGGTCTTGTTGACAACTTTAGTTCCATTTCCACTTGTGGCTGAGATAATCTTTCAAATATGCACAAGGAATTTTTAAAAAACCAATTTGCTATCTTTTTCTCTAGTTTCAATTTTGTCTTCACTGATAGATATAACATTGTTTTTCTAGACTAATTTTTCCTTCTTTCAGGCAAGTAACTGTTCAGATATAATATTCCTGATTTTATACTGTGATGATCTCCCACACATAAATGTTCAAACTCTAGCCTTCTAACTATTAGGTACCAAATTGACATTTTGGTGATCACTTTTTTTTTTATCCCCGCTTTATTAACAGCCAACTACCACACCACTGATTGCATCCACAAGGTAGGGATATGAAACAGTCAGTAAATGTGGCCAAAGTGACCAGACTGACTTTTGTGTGGTTTTTGTTTTCTGGACAAGGATTTTGTTAGTTAGAACAGCATTTAATTGTGCCCGCCACAACGAAATAAAACCCAGCAGACAGTTACAAATGACCTGTCACAAGAGGGGAGGAGTGAAGCAGGAAAGGGAGCAGGAGAGGGAGGCTGCAGGCCTTCTGTGATGACCGCAACCCCCTATTGACTTTGGGATTTGGCTTCTCGGGGCTGGATATGCCTGGGAGCGTCGCAGAGGTTAAGAGCCAGGAGTCTTGCGAGGCAAAGGTTGTTGGGTTTGGTTCCAGGTGGTCATCATGGAGACCCCTTTCACGGGGGCCTTCGGAGATGAAAAACCAGGATATGTGCATGTGGAATACGGTCATGTGGATCACGGGGCAGGGATGGGAAAGGTAAACTTTCAGGTGGCTGTTCTTCACACCTGGTGTGAACAGGTGTGGGCCAGGAGGCACACTACTGCTGTGTGCCCGTGTATTCCCGCATGTTCGTTCTCCGGGTCTCCTGCTGCTCTCTCTGCCCCCAGGTCTCCCACCCCACCTTTTCCTTACTCCTGCTCCTGTGAGGTGTGGCAGGAAACTCCGTTTACTACCCCGTATTAGGGTGTTGGTAGGAAACACTAGGCTAGGTCAACTAATAATACCTTGCAATTATTTCATATTATCTTGGGTGTATGTCCCTTGGGAAACATTCCTGGAAGTATACCAGTAAAATGAGTTCCAGTGAGCTGAATCATATTTTATAGCTATTGAAGTTATTAATTTAGAAATTTGTTCTCAAGGACGAAAACCTGACCAAGGCTACCTCAGCCTCACACTGAAATTTTCGGGGAAGGTTAAGAGGCATATTTTCTCATCAATTACAAGGTAAAAATAGTTCATGTAACAGAAAAAAAAAAAAATCCAAAATTGCATTTTCCTGTTGTTGACTTGAGAGGGAACTGCATTTTTCTGAGATTATTCAGTCCTTTTAAATGTAGTAATAATTACTAATATTTATTGATATTTATCATGTGCTAGGCACAGTGCTAAACCCATTGACATAGATCATTTCACATAATCCTCATAATAATCCTGTGAGGAATGGAATATATTTATCCTAATTTACAGATTTTGAGACTGAGGCTCAACTAAGTTGAGTAATTTGCTCAAGGCCATACAGCTGTTAAGTGGTAGGGCTGGGATTTGAACCCACCTGGAGTCTGGCTCCAGAGGTCGTATTTTATTACCTCTCGACTATTTCTTTCCTGTTAGGATAAAATAGCACAACTTCATCTTAAATATTATTTTAAAAACTCCTTCTATTTAAAAGCTAAAACCCACTGGCCATGTGCTGGTGCCTTTAAATTTTTATTTCCCTTCGAGATTATAACTAAGGCTAATGTCTGTGACTAGTCAGCTCAGCTGGTTAGAGCTAATGGGACCAAGGTGACGAGGTTCAGCTCCCGTATGAGTCTGTTAGCTAGGCTGGGTTTCATGGCCACAGAATTAACCTTTCACCCTGGCCAGCTGCCTCACAAATGCACGTTGTTGATCAGAGAGAATAAGGAGGGGATTGTGGACAAAATGGTGCAAACCACTTGACCAGCCACCCAAGACTACAGATGGTGGTTCACAAATGCTGTCTCTCCAATATGGGCCTCGATATTATTGCCATGTTTAATCGTTTAAAACAGCATTTCCGAGTGTGCTCAGTGGAGCTAGTATTTGTTTTACTGTTTGTGTGTGAGAAGAGCTTGTATTGTCAAGTTTGTGAATTTTCTTAACTACAGCTGCTTCTCTGAGCTTCACTGTGTTAATGCACCTTGTAAATTTCCCAGAGGGGTATGCGGGGTGGTAGTAGTTAGAATTTTCAGAATTTACTTGACCTGAGGACCTTCTCCCTGGACTAGGATTCTTAGAAAGACACTTTAGAAAATTTTGTTTTACGGTGTATTTGCTCTGTTGCTCTATTTGTTTTAAATCCCTGTGGTAGTGGTGGTGTCTTTCCACATCAGGGGATAGTCAGTTACAGTTAAAAGGACCAGTTTTCACATTCCCCAAACTTCTATATGTGTGGATCTCTTTCAGCAGGTTGTGTCTTTACCTCCAAAGTGCTTCCACATCTCTTGTCCCATTTCCTCTTTTTTAACCTATTTTTTTTAAAACCAAGATTCTGTTATTGGCCATGCGTAGCACTCACCCCAAATCAGTGACACCACAGGGACTAGAACCCAGATCTCTTGGCCCCGACCCATTTCTCTTTCCAACAGCCTATGCTGCCTCCCAGTGGACAGAGCATTTGCAGAGAGCAGAGATCTTAAATGCTTGATTCTTTTCCAGAAAGGGTTTGCTTGGTGACTGTGAGCATTTCTTTGGCCTGCCATTGCTCTTAATTTGTAAAGTGGCATTGCCTTAACTGTCTAAGCAAGACTGAACAACTCCCCTCTCTTCCTCCAAATTAACTGCATTATTAGCAGACACTTAAGAGCATTCCTTAAATATTCTGAGAGCAGATTCTAAGCTGACTTTCTACAGGGAGAATAATCGCACTGGGAAAGTCAAGATGATCACCACCAGCCTAACCTTCTCCGAGGCTAGAATGAGGGTTTACCCGGGGGTTGCTGAAGTAGGCTTGACTCTTGTCAATGACTATCTCCTACTCCAGTGCTCACTTTCTCCTTTATTTCTCCAGTGTTTAATTTTGTACAGCTCCAGCGGCAATTTTGGTGATCTGATGATTTGGAAAATAAATGAAAGAGCGGAAGATAAATTTTTATTTTCTTTTCTTAAAAAAAAATTACACCCAAGTGAATAATCTTTATGCTCTATTCCTCAGTCATATTTAGATGCTACTCCTGAAGAATAGTAGAGCTGCCAAAATCAGTAGGTTTTTTTTTTTTTAACCAAGCTCTGCTTCAGTAATCCTATCATTTGCCTGAAGAATTCATTATAACGAAATAAACACATTAGGAACTCCTTGGTCTTTTACATCTCTAATATTTATGAAGTACTGAGAGGCTCCGAGCCAGCCAGTAAGGACACAGGCAATTCCCAGCAATCAGTTAAATAGGCATTGGTTGATTTGGGTTGCAAAATCTAGGTGCCCTGTTTAGCCCCCTGTATGGACTTCAGTTGTTCTTCAGCCACTGCAGAGCTACCTAATTATGAATATTGAAGTGTAATGTTCTGGCTTTTAACATAAGGCCCTTACCTTTTAATTGGCCGTCAGCTTTGTTTTTAGCTCCTATGTATTTCCACTGGGATTCAAATGAAATGGGGAGATAATCAGCCACTAAGCAGAGAAAAGGGAAAAATGATCACGGGTAATTAAGTGGCAGCGGGGAAATTTAGGGTTAGGCAAGAGAGAGAGAAACAAAAGAAGGAAACTCACAGGAAAGCAGCCCCCTTCTCTGCCACACTGCCAGGCACGCCCCGTTGGAAGCACCTTTAATTCCCCGATTCAGCTATCAGGTGGGACATATGTATACTCTGTGGCTGACAATGACCAGATTGCACACAAACTCGATTTCTCCCTGCCCCTAAACTCAGAGCCAAGCAGAGGGTGGGGCATTGGATACTTACTGCACAAAGTTGGCAGGGAAAAAAAGACCGTTAAGTGAAGGCTAATTGGAAGCTGCCCCAAACTGCACTCTGTTGGAGCTATTTACAATATCTTTCAAGCAGCGATTTACTGGATTATTCAGTTAAGGGGCGGTGAAGGGGGGAATCGGTGGGGAGTGCTCAAAGGGAGAAAAATGACCTGTAGGACCAGCTGTTTTGGACAAGGCCGTGGGTGCTTTCTTAAACTCTTGAAATATTAACTCCTACACGATCTTAACCCTGGGTACAAAGCCCGAGCTCTCCCCGTTACTGCAGGAGCAGGTCCCCTCTCACGGGTCCTGTGCACCTTTATATTCTGACGAAACTTATGGCCCTGTCTCCAGAAACTGAGCTTAGGTACACACATTTTTTCCCTATGTAATTTAAGGACGCCAAAGAACCCCTGAAGGACCATCTATGGATCTCCTAGTTTTGTCAGGTTAAAAATTCCTGCCTTAGATCCAGAGGTAGGGCCGGGAAGTTTTCTAGATGCCGGAGGAATGATATTACAGGTATCCAGGACACCTGAATGAGAGCTCTGGTGAATTGCAGCTTTTTGGAGAATTTTGTCTACCATTCTTCCCCTCCTGCTCCACGGGGATTATAGTAAGTTTCACCTATCTGTGATTTTGTAGTTTACGGGGCACTTTTAAAACATACCATTTCGCTGTTATCCCAATCCTGTGAGGTAGTCTATATTGTCGTCCCTATGATTAATCGCTTTCTAGATCAAAATTCCCTGTTCACCCTACCTAACTGTATGTTTGGTTGAGGCAGAGCGAGATGGGAGTATGGTGGAGGCCTATTCAGAGACGTGAAGATCGTGGAGACCTCGTTCAGAGGTGTAGGGGCTGTGTCTACCTCTGTGTTCAACAAGAGGACAGAATGATTCTTCATCTATAGTCAGATATCACCAAGTCTGATTTTACTGATTTTGATTTTGTGAGAATTGTCGCTGGGACATGGCTGAAGTTTACTTCTGTTTCATTTAAAAGGCAGAGCCCATGTAATAAGTACTATAAAACCTTAGGCAAATTTTCATAGAGAACCATAAATTACTTTAGAAAATCACTTGTATTCAGATACATCAAAAGTACCATTTGTATTTAAAGATACAAAATGCAGATCTATTTTATTTATTAAAGCAGGTCTCATAAGGCACTATTTTGAGGCTGCATTTTGTTAGTACAGTTCTAGGTAATTCAAATTTTTGTGTGTATCTAAACATGCTAAAATTGTATATCTTTAAAAATAGCCCTTTTGCAATTTAGGCCTTTTTTTTTTTTTAACCAGTTTTTATGCTTGCGTGTATGTGTGCATTTGTGAATGTGCATACACTTGTGTTTATGTAATATATGTGCAATTTTCTTTTCTTTCTGTCCCACCTCCCCACCCCCTGACATGAGGTAGGGAATTGTCTACAACTGTATCCCCATGGTCTAAGCCAGGTCTGCTACAGAGTAGGTTGTTGAATGCATGATTAACTTAGTAACTATTGACTTCAGATTTGAGAGGAAAGTCAAAGAAATTTTTTTTTTTTCGTGTTTGTAATAGTCTTCCTTCTCTTTCTCTCTATCTGTATTTTGCCTTCCTTTTTGTTTATCTCCAGTGAGGGAGAGAATTAGGTTCCCAGAACCTATTATGAACATTTGCCTGGCTGGTAGGGGTATGAGAAAGCATTGCAAAGGACTGCCTGGGAGAGCTGTTTAGCACTAGGGCATGGGGTACAGACTGGTTTACTGCAGGTTCTCCTGTAGGAGCTGATTTAGGTTGGTGGCTCTGCAGTCCTGGGCTGGCTTAGTTGCCCATTCCATAAACCACACAGGGCTTCTGGACTGAAATAAGCATGAAATGTGGCCATCCTTCTTGTGGCATATTCTATCTTTTTGGCCATAATTAAGAATCATTCACATCCAGGGTGCACATTTGGCCTGTGGAGTTTCTTAACAACTCCTTTGAGAAAAGGATGTGTGGACATACTTGATGATAAAGGTTTCTGTGGTTCTGGAACGTGAGAATTACATTCAGAGCTCACAGAGGATTAGCCCTGATTCTGCCCATAGAACACGCATTTGGGTAGATATTTCTACCATTTGACTTCCATCTTCCTTAAGAATGAGAAGTTAGGACCAGAGAAAAAAGCCCTATCATTTTCACCAAATCTGGTCTATAAAGCCAAGTAATGTTGATTTTTTTCTCCCTATAAATGAGCCTGGTTGCATAGCCTTTAATGTGTCAGTCGTGGGATTATTTAGACCCAATTAGGGCCACTCGTTCAGGTGTTAGATGGGCTAAACAGTACAGGAAGAACTTCCATTTAGGTGCCATCTAAGTTTACCCAGGCGCTCTTGTGCCGGCACACTGGCTTGAATCCTCCTAAATGCTGAGTAGACTCTTCTTTCAGTTGTGGGCCCAGGAGGCAAGACGAGGCTGGAAATGATCACTGGGTAGGAGAAGGCATCATGTTAGAAGGAGTTAGTGTGAAACAGTGGGTTGCCAGGCGCCTATTCCCAGTGTTGTCTCTGCTGAAACCATTCCAGGAAAGCTACATTTTTGACTGTGCTGCGCTGTGTGAGGGCATTGGGTGCTTCCAGTTTATCGTATGGAATGTCAAGTCCGTAGAGGTTGGCCTAGAATCTCTATGCTGAAAGACAGGTAGGACTTTTGGACTCCCAAGTTCTTGATGGATCTTTGTATAAAGTAGTGACCAGGTGAGTGAGTTTCTCTTGGTTGTTTCTGAGGCTGCTCCTTACGCTCTCAGCCTGTGACCAAAGTATAGCTCTTCCCTGTTCAGGAGGAATTGAGCGCTTGATGTGCACATGCTGTTGACTCATGTGTCCCAACCCCTTCAAATTCTCTACCCATCGTATGCTTCCCTCTTGCCTAAACTAAATACTTTGTTCTCTTCTTGTCCTGTGAGTCCTAACAGGCACATGTAGAAACATTTCCATGAAATTTGAAATCCAGGCTTAACTGGCTATTTGAAATCACAGCCCACAAACTGCACTTCTGGTGTGTGCTCACACACACGCTGACACACTTTCTAGACAGACACACAGCTGTCATCTTTTTTCGTGCCCTCCTTCCTTCTCTCTTTTATATGTAGCATGCCCATTGTCTCCGGAGGTGAGAGTTCTACGCAAGATGATCATCACTCACACAGTGTGTATAGGTAGCTAGAGACATCTAGCAGTGTGTTAATAAAAGGCCTGGTAAGGGATAGAGAAGTGTCGCCACCTTGGTACTTCCAATCACATGCAGTGGTGACTGCCGCAGTCTGCTGTAACCAGGATGGAGAGCAGGTGGGGTGGGAATGGAGGAGAAGGGGGGCACCCCTGTGTACCCACGTGTTAGGGTGGAGGAAAGAAGGAGATTTCTGTTTTTCATTTGCTTCTTGTCCAGGAAATTTTAAAATCTTCTTTTGCTTAGAGTCCTGCCAGGTTCTACTTCCTTCGAAGGAGGGAACGTGCATTAGGTTTTACCTTTATGCCCAAACAGCCGTCTAATTGCCAAAGTCGTGGACTTTTTGATGCTCTCTTGTCGGGTGTGTTTCTCTGCCTTTTCCTCATGCTTTGCCTCTTCCCTGTGTGCCTGCCTTTGTCCCTCTGTGTCTCTCTCTGGGCCTTTGTGGCTTGGCCTTTCGGTGCCTGGGTATTCCCCACCTCTCTGTGCTTCTCGGTTCCTGCCGAGCCTGCCTTGTGCCTTTCATTACCGCGTTAACAAACTCGAGTCGTGCCTAACGAGGACGCCTCATACGTTATGCTAATGATCAAGAGACATGTTAATGATATTTTAGAAGCCTAATTAGTGGAATATATAACTATATGCAATTTGGTAATGGACTGTGACAACAAGTTGTTAAAAGGGGCTTGACAAATCCAGTTGCATGTGGCCTCAGACAAACAGGAGCTGAGAATGGATGAGTGGAAATCAGGGAGATGGAGGGAGGAGGTGTATACTGAGGGTGTGAATGCCCCCGTGTGCGTTTATGTGGGGCTCAGCCTTTCTTACGATAACGTTGCTTTCTTACCACCCTTCCACTGTCCGAAAACCACAAAGCTAACTGCATCTGCAGAATTATTTACTAATGTTTCTTAAGCGATTGCTATTGTTACCATTGATCATACTCATACATCTTTGTTAGAAATGTTATTTTGATTATGTTATTCTCCACAATACCCTTACTTGCAATTTGTAATAGGAGATATACACACAGAAGATAGGTTCTTGTGCCAAAGGGAAGTTTTATTGTGTTATAAACCAACAATCAAGAACATGTAAACTGGGAAATAATCGGTATTGTGTCTATCAACATTTTGATAACGTTGGTAGGAGTAAAACAAGGAGTGGTGTGTGTAAAATCATTCAGCTGTTTGAACGTCATTTTCTCTCAATGAAAGAGTTGATTGGAGGCATATATTCCTTCAGCTGGTATCTTCCTTCCTCTACAGCGATTCCCAATTTGTGTGCCATGGACCCTGGGGAAGCGTTGAAGTTATTGAAAAGATCTGGCAAATCCATGCACACACCACCCACTGTCTGTAAACAGAGTAATGCCATGCACACGCATGCAGATATATATACCTACTAAAATTCTTGGAATGTATGAAATGCTATCATGGTTAATGAAATACATATTTATTAATACTTAAAAGAGCATTTTTTCAGTTCCTATTGGCTTTTTGTTCATGTGTCTCTTCCCTCCATCTGTAGAAGCTAAAAATATAATGACTGTCTTGCAGTGGCACTTGCAATGTTTTGATGTTAAAAAGGAGACTATACATTCGTAAAGGTTGGGAACCTCTGCCTACCTACACTGTTGGCATCAAAGTTGCCCATAAAAATTTAAGCAAGTAGCTTCCACTTTTGACAACTACTTTAATTCTAGAAAATATGTTTGTGAATATTTTCTTAAAGTGTTGTCTATCTCTCCAGTGACTATTATTATAAATTTTGGAATGTATTTTCATAGGGTAGAAAATCCACTGTAGTCATAATAGGAACAGTTTTCATGAAGAACGTGTTACACCACAGCCCACCATGTAGAATCTTGGGCACTGCAGTGCATAGGTGGCACCAGCTTATGAGAGCTTCAGGTCCAGAAACTTGCTTTTACTTTTTGTCTAGGATTAAAATGCCTAAAAGAGGTAAGGTCAAGTTGTCAGAAACATATGCTGTGTGAAAATGCCCCAACTTTGCAGCTTCTTACTAGATAAAGACAATTATGGGGACAAAGAAAGGCAGTGTTCTATGCATTAGTTCTGTACTCTTGAAATATATTGTAACACATTATTGGCAATGAAGCATATTTGTAGTTTTTCCTTGGCTGTTCTTCCTAGGGCACTGTGCCCTATTACCATGGGGGAAGTTCTTCCGTCTTTCCCCTAAATTTTTATTAATAAAGCCCCGAAGGAAGAGTACGTATGAACTCAGGATTCTGTTATTACGTCTGATATTTGGTTCCAATTAAAAATGAGAACTAATTTTTGGGAGGGAGACAGACAGGGGAAAAGTTTGTAAGTGAGCCAGTGGAAAAAGCACATTCATTATCAGCGTCTTTCTCACCGAGTTGTTTGAAGCTGGGAAAATTAGCAGTTTCTTTGAAGCTCAGAAGATCTTTCATCTTTGTGTGTGTGAGTGTGTGTGTGTGTGTGTGTGTGTGTGTATGTGTGTGTGTGTTAATATTAAGTTGAGATTCTTTTTCTTGCCACTTATTTGGTTTTTCTGCTAATAATGAAATTATAATGAGATCCCTGATGGGATTTAAAAAAAAGAAAAAGAAAAAAAAACACCTCACATGAATTATCCCATTTCCCTCACCCTCCTTCTGCCTTTCTGTAAAATCTATTCTGCATAATAGGTCTTTGTTTCTGGATTGGAGACAGAATCGAAGGCGGCCAGGAGTCGGAAATGCCCCCCATTGTTCTTTCTGGTGAATAGGATACAAAGTTCTGTTAGGCAGGAAGAACTCTCCTCTCCTGCTACCTCCTCGTCCAGCTTACCTTCCAACCCCCCGCCCCGTGCAACCACCCTCCTTAGAAGGGGGGAGGCAAGTAAGTATTCGATGCCTTTGCAGGTTAAATGTTCAGTTTATTTGAGATGCATATATCCCTTTTCCCCCTTTTAACTGTAAGGAATTCATGACCTGGGCTGGCACTGAGGGAACCAGACATCTGTCTTGATGGCAAAAATACAGTGTTTCAAAACCTAGGGAAAACCTTGCCCAGGATAGCATTTTCGGTAGTAGGTTTCCCTCCCGGTTAACAGGGTTCCTGTCCCATTGCCCTTTATCAGTACAGGCTTTTGGAAATGCCGTTGATTAAAGAGGATCCATGGCTCAGGGCTGAGTGTTTCTTTTCTAGGCCTGGGTGTCTGCATGTGGGTGAGTCAGTAGATGGAGCCCTGCGTAGAATGAGTCGGTATATGGACTGTTCAAGACAGACACAAACTTTTCTAATTTAAAAATGTCTAACCGTAGGAAAGGCAGTGCCGTGGTCTATTACAACGAAGAGTTTAAGCTTTGGCAACTCTCAATTTCAGAAAATTCTGCCACAATCCAGCCTAAATCTTTTCTGCTTTAGTGTTTTGTTTTAAGCCAGAGATTGCTAACTGCTGTTTACCTGTCTTAAAATTCTAGAAAAATAGGGTGTAGAGAGTGGGCAAGATGCGTACGCCTTGTCTATGAATGTGTGGCTTAGTCAAAGGCTATTTCCTCAATCTCCCGTATTTAAGTTTTCTAATCAACACTAATGATCACTTTCGGGGCCTCACTCCCCATCACGTGTGTAGGTTCGCCCTCTCTTTCTTCCTTCTCACCATTAAACAGGTATAATAAAGCTGGGGAATCTTTACAGTTGGTGATTTTATATCATAGATCAAAGATCAAAGCAGAGGAATACACAGCAACCGTAAAATTAACTGCTTTTTCAATTTTACAATGCTTTCAGTGATAGAGAATCTTATAAATTTAATATTAATTAAACACTTAGCTTTTAACCTCCTCCTGCATCTACTTTTGGCTGGTGGCTGGAAAAAATTAATTGGGCATCTTAAATCTTGTATTACTAACGCCTTGACAGGAGGGGTTTCAGAAGCACTTATAACTTCAGCAAAATGCACTTGGAGCTTTTGTCCTTCCACTCACCTAATTGAAAATACCCCCCTTTTTTTCCCTTAAGGAAAAATGAACCATTTGCTAATTTTTTTTAAAAGAAGTATAACTTACAGTAGCCTGAGCTTTAACTCAGGCCCTTGGCACATTTAATACTTCACAAAATGGAAGCTGTCGAACTTTCATTATTGTAAATGCCCTATTGATTTTGAGTGTGTTGGTGCAGATGTGTGGCTGGCAATTGCCTGGCCTGATCATTGTGTCACCTGAAGCCCATGCATGTTCAAGCCAGAATCAGAGATGGCAGCATTTGAGAATGGACCGTCAGCATCTCGAACAGGAAAGTCAGAATAACAGTGAAAGGAAATACTATTTCTCTTGAAAGAAGTCTCAAGAGATAGGAAGCCAGTGTGATGGAGGGGATGTTTTGGGGAAGCTGGGCCAGGCTGTTTGCATCTTCGGAGCTCCAGAAGGAGTTGGCCTTGGCTTTTTATAGGGGGACGGGTATCATTTTCTCTTTAATAGCTGGGCGGGCATTCATGTCTGTGCTTCAGAAATGGCTCAGTAGAAATAATAATACCAATACATTGCATCTCTACAGTACTTTTTCTCCAATGAGCTTGGAGCACTTCCATCCATGTAATCTCGTTTTTCTCCCACATCACTGTGAAGTAGTTAGATGGGCAGGATCAAGCCTCCACACTGATTCCCTGCTGTGACCATGCATTTGAAATTGGCAATTGGGAGTTATAATAAATAGAGCATGGACCCCAAGAAGGCATCTTTCTGCACCTGTTTTAGATTCAGGTGACTGAGAGAAGTACATCGATTGCTTTTTGGGGACACTGTTCCTAGCACAATGCCCAGTGAAATCCCCTGAGTTTATGAATACCTCACTTTGAAAAAACCTGTAAGAAACTAAATTTGAGGGGGATTTAAAAAGTCAATATTTACTTTACAAAAATATTCTTAAAATTCTACTCGAAAAGGATTTACTACAGGTTTACTTTAAATCTCTAAGTTTTCGAGTCCTATAGTCTTCTAATGAGACTATACATCAGTTTACAACTGATATTTCAGGAGCATATTTTTTGGGTAAAGTAAGGGATATAAAATGTGCAACACAACAGACTCCTGTCTCCTGCCCTGGGCTGCGGTGGTCTCTCTGTTCTAGTCCCCGCTGCCACCTTGACAATCCCTGATGGCAGTAGGGAACATTTATTCCAACTACGAAACAGTAAATTAGCTGTGGATTCCTCACTAGAACAGGGCGCTCTGGCTTTCTGCACCTGGCTGGTCAGCACTCCCTGTGAAACCATCGCTGATCCTTCTCCTTGCAGCTGAGCTTTCTGAACCTTTTAGGAACTGAATTGATGGTATGTGGAATTTGATGGCCAATAAATTAAGGATATTGATAAATGTAATGACTCTATTAGAAGATAGCATTTCCAAGATCAGTAGCAACATTCGCTTGTGTTGTTTGTGAGTGTATCTGTGGAGATTCCTTATATATGTATCTCTCTGTTTCTCGATCTATCTAGATATATATGATATGTGGGGTGCTATAAAATTTTTAGTGCCTTAGTTTGGGTTGACCGCCTTATTACTCACGAGTGAGCTATACAGGTCTTCCTTAACAAGTGGCAATAAAGGCTTTACAGCACCCCTTACACCATCACATATTTTTGTTTAGGCCACATATTGTCTTTTTCTTTTTAAGTCTCCCTTTGCTCATGTCCCTCTCAAGTACCTTTGTTGCCATGGCAACGGTTCCATTGTTTCTTAGAGTAGAGAGGAATGACATCCTCATGCAAGATTCTTTAAGTCAATGCTTGTTTGGACTGACCTCAAACACTGAGCTGGGGCCAGGGCTGTGGCCCATACCCTGGTCATCTGTGGCACTATTTTCTCTTTTATGCCTGAGGCTCTGTTTATTAGACTGCCGTGTCTGTCCCTACATTAATCATTTGCTGTGTCTCCATGGACCTGTCTTCCAAGGAATGAGAAGAAGCTGATACTAATGATTTAAAAATTGAAAAAAGAAAAGTTAGTGTTAAGCATTTTGAGTTAAATATGGAGCTTTATAAGTAGTTGGGTGCATGGTGAATACTGTGGCCAGACTGAAGGGTGAGGACAGCTCTTCCTGTACATACCAAAGTTCTCTTTGGAATTCCCTCATAGACAGTTTCACGAGGTTACCATATTCATTTTTAGGTTCTTTCTCTGTGTCTTTACGGTCTCTTCCAGCAGACATCCCTTCTCTTTGAATCATGGAATGTTAGTCCTGGAAGAGAGTCACAAAATTGAGTCCAACCCACTGATTACATTTATGGAGAAACTGAGGCCCAGAGGGGCATGTGGTTTGTGGAGGTCACACATCCTTTAGTGGTGCAGATGGGATGAACACCCACATCTCCCAGCCCCCAGCTGGACTTCAGCTTGGCCCTAATTAGTTGATTCTTTAGAATAGATACTGTTCAAAAGGTTTTTTACTGTCAAGCTAATTTCCCATCAAGCCTCCTCAATATTTCTTTTAAACATGGATGTAGCCGTAGTGGAGAGATCATTTGACAAATGTTGACAGGTGGTGAGACTGTACCTCCCAAATCTCTTAATTATTTTTCCAACAAGAAGGTTGGCTTGCCAGCTCCTTGATAAAAGGTAGGAGTTTCTGTAATCCGTTATCTCAACTACATTTGGGATGCTTGTATATATGACTACATGTATTTATATGTTTTATATGGGCAATATTTTGACGGTTTCTTTTTTGAAAGACAGTATAAATGAGTATGCCAAAAATCACAGATGATATGGGAAATGTTATCAATAGAAGCACTTTTTTAGAAAGGTGAATAAAACAACCCCCAAACAATGTAAAATTTTCCCTAATATCATTTTGGAAATTCAATCAAAAAGCTAATGCCTGTGACCATTGTGGGGGATACTCGTGAAATACTACACGGCTGACTTTAGTGATTGTTACTGGGGAAAGAATTCAGACCTGAAGAGTCTTTTGGCATGGGCATAGACAGAAAGATTGTATAATTCGTTCTTGGATGACGTGAAAAAGAATCCTAAATATATTTTTCTTTTCTGTGTTTCCAAAGTCTGAGTGAGGAATTTTACATTGGTGAGTCATATGGCATTTCAGGAGACGGGTCATGTTCTGTTTTAGATCTTCCCTTGGACTTTCTAACTTGTAGGGCTTGTGCGGTGTTCACATATTTGTCGAGTGGGTGTGCTGTTTTGCATATAGGCTGCCTGTAGCGATCAGCAATTTGCCGTCAATCCCTCTATCAACCAGGGAACACTGTAATATTATACTCAATATCATTTTTCTGTTGCCCAAATACTAGGTAAAAGAGAAAGGTAACATGCGCTGGGCTCCTACGAAGCAGATGAAATGAGATAATGGATGTAATGTACATAGAATCACCTTGAAAGTGATTATTATTCCCATTTGACAGATGAGGAAACTGAGCACTAGAGAGATTAAATAAATTGCCCGATCTTCTATAATTGATAAGTAACAAAATTTAGGTTTCTCTGATCTCAAAGCCCGAATTCCTTCCTGAGTCACATTGCCCCTACTAGGGACTTGGCAATTACTCTCTTGTGCAATCTTTGGATCTTTGCTTAGATGATGTGCTTCATCATTCCCTTCATAACTCACAGTAAAATAAGAATGACGAACTTTTGGCATCATCACACACAAGCCTGAGAGTCAGCAAGTCTCACCTTACCGTAAAGGTGGCTGTTTCAGCTCCAGCAGCTTTCCAGGTACGATGCGTGATGTCACTCACAGAGTGGATTATGAAATAGCAGGACATGGACACATCTGGGGCCCTGGGGACCTGGCCGACGTTGTGGGTGTGGGGTGGGAGAGTGAGAGAAGGAGCAATATATTAACCTTTCTAACACAAAAAGTTGTTCCCTTTTCTTGCAGGTGAATGCACATACGTGTTATCTCATTATGATTGTTTTTGTTTTTGGATTTTTTTTTTCTTTTCTTTTTTTTTTGGTTTTGTTTTTTAGGTTACCTTTAAAAGTTACTGTCTGGCTTAGTTGCTAGATGAAAGGTTAAAACAAAGCAAATAGTTTCATAAACCCAGTGGACGGGCAATTTTTATTTTCAACAATGTTCAAAGTGCTTTCTGAACAAACTTAAATGGCTTTGGATGCAAGCAGCACAGAGAAGTCAGAAAATGTGGCTCTTAGATTCAAGTAATAAAAGCATGGGGCTGGAGAAAGGGGCAAAAAATTAAGAAAAAGAGGAAAGTAAAAGTTATCACTCTGCATTGACCCTTTTACTGAGATAAGGTGCAAAGCATAAATAATCCACATAGAGAGTGACAAGTCCACTTACTTAATTCATTATTTCTTTTAGTTATTGGAGAGGCTCGTTGCTGCTTAGCCTCTGGGCATATTTACAAGTGTGATAGAAAAAAGATAGTCCCTGCCATTACTGTTTACAATCTACAATGTATAATATATAAACAAGACATTGTTTTTGCAGACAGATGCATCCAGATACACTTTAAATAAATAAGAGTAAAGCAATTAATGTGTATATGAAATCAGTAAGGTAAATCGGCTGTTGTAGCACGTGAGGGAAAGTAATAGGAATTAAGGAATTGGAAACAGATTTGGTCCACATTTGACTATTTTCGTCTTTCGAAACGTTGTTCTGGAAGACGGTTTGGCTGCAGCAGAGTCAGGAACTGGGTGAGCAGCGTTGTGACTTGCTTGTTCCACAAGCAGAGCTGGGCAACACTCAATAACACCCCTCACCTTCATGGGCCATCAGCCGTAGAGAGGCAAATTAGAGTAGAGGCATAAGCCACAAATCACAGGCTGTTGTTAGAGTCAGCCTGACCCTTAGCATCATTTTATCTGAGTCCTCTTGGATTTAATGTGATTCCCTTCACGCTGTCCCCTCTCTGGACAAATACTAATATTGTTATTGTTATCACTTTGATTACTTGGGGCTGACCTGATATCCCTCTGCCCTGAAACCACCAGACCTTGCCACGGCCTGGGCATTAGTAGCCTTCACAGCACCTCATTGACATGGCGCGCTGGAGTCGAAGCCACAAAGCAGGGGGATATCATCATTTAGTGCCTCTGCTGTCCTGGCCCCCTTCGTCTTCGTTATGCATTTTTTTCTTACGGTGCCGCCCATTTTCCCAAGGAATTAAAATCTCAGATATGCTGATTTCAGAGGAGGGTGGAGGAGGAAGTCAGGCTCTGAGTTCAGAGAAGTGAGAGCTGGCACACCTCTCCGCGGGTTCATAGCAGAGCCTTTCTCCTACTGGGCTTGGGAGTGGGAGGAAAGCCAGTTATCAGTGACCTGGAGTATACAGAGTTTCGTAATCTACAAATAATTTCAGGAATTCTAGATGTACTGTCAGTGTAGAACATGCAGAATGCTCACTGTGGATTCGGCACTGCACAAATCCTGTGTTTGAGTTTTTTTCTCAATTGATGGCTTTTTTTTTTTTTTTCTGAGACAGAGTCTCACTGTGTTGCCCGGGCTAGAGTGCCGTGGCGTCATCTTAGCTCACAGCAACCTCAAACTCCTGGGCTCAAGCGATCCTCCTGCCTCAGCCTCCCGAGTAGCTGGGATTACAGGCATGCGCCACCATGCCCGGCTAATTTTTTCTATGTATTTTTAGTTGTCCAATTAATTTCTTTCTATTTTTAGTAGA
>CAUYRB010106265.1:0-31438 GCA_963574695.1 Propithecus perrieri
ATCCTTCTGCCTCAGCCTCCCGAGTAGCTGAGACTACAGGCATGTGCCACCATGCCCGGCTAATTTTTTCTATGTATTTTTAGTTGTCCAATTAATTTCTTTCTATTTTTAGTAGAGACGGGGTCTCGCTCTTGCTCAGGCTGGTTTCAAACTCCTGAGCTCAAACAATCCGCCTGCCTTGGCCTCCCAGAGAGCTAGGATTACAGGTGTGAGCCACTGCGCCCGGCCTAGGTCTTGATTTTTTTTATTTGTCGGCCTCAGAACTGATTTTCAGATTTTTATTTTCTTGAGAAAATTTGGTAGGGGTTAGAAAGCACAAAAGACTATCAATCTTGGGTCATATTTTTCAGAGTTGACCAAAGGTGGATTAACATATGCAGAATAACTGTTTACTTAACATCTAGCCAACAGATTTTAAGTAGACAAAATGCATTGAAATATGCATATAAAATATTTAATATTAATACGCGCCAGATAGAAACTCTGTCAAATTCTGTGTGCACACAGGAACTTGACAAGAGGAGTCGGAAGATTTAGAGAGCTTCTCAGAGCAGTTGAAACGAGAACAACTCAAAACCTGCGAATGGTAAGTGTGACCAATGACTCATTTGAGGCCAGCACAGTGCTTGTCTCATCTATGTTTACATGTGTATGTTTTTATATTAATATATAAATAGTAACTAACCCATTTACAGCATACGATTCAATGGTTTTTAACATATTCGCAGAGTTGTTTAGCTATCACAAATATTTAATTTCAGGACATTTTAATCAAAAGAAGCTATACTCATTAGTAGTCACTCCCCATTTTCCCCTTCCTCTAGCCCCTGGCAACTGCTGACTTATTTAATACTTTCTGTTTCTATGGATTTGCCTGTTTTGGACATTTTGTATAAACGGAATTATATAATATGTGGCTTCCTTCACTTATCATAATGCTTTCAAGTCTCTTCCATGCTGCAGTATGTATCAGTATTTCTTTCCTTTTTATTGCCAAATAATACTCCATTGTGTGGATATATCACACTGACTTATCCATTCATCAGTTGGTGGACATTGGGTTGTTTCCACTTTGGGGCTATTACAAATAATGCTCCTATGAATGTTCATGTACAGGTTTTTATGTGGACATACGTGTCCTTTTCTCTTGGATGTATACCTAGAAGTGGAATTACTAGGTCGTATGCTGACTCCGTGTTTAACATTTTGAGGAACTGCCAGACTGTTTTCCAAAGCACTGCACCATCTTACATCCCCATCAGCAGTTCCAAAGGTTCCAGTTCCTTCACATCCTTGCCAACGCTTGTTATCTTTTGAGCTGTAGCCGTCCTAGTGGGCATGCAGTGATATCCCAGTGTGGTTTTGATTTGCCCTTCCCTGATGGCTAATGATGTTGAGCATCTTTTCATGTGCTTGTTGGCAGCGCTCTCTCCTGAAACATAAGAAGTGCAGCCTGTAGGGCAGGTAGACCGTGGGCCTCCTGGCTGCCAGTGTGTTGACAGGATTGGCTGTATGCTTATAATTCATACCAAAACCCACACAGAGCAATGCAGATTAGATCCTGACGGGAATTAGTTGGCCAATTATATTGACTACAAAACTTAGAAGACAAATATAAAAGATAGTTAGGTTAACAGTTGATTAGCAACTTGGCTCTCCCGTTGACTTGAAATCTCTCTCTTCCTTTGTAATCCTTTCACTTTCCTATCGAAGGAGGTTCATTAATTCCACCTCTGCAGCTTACCATATAGAGCCGTAGCCATTTGGTGTTTGGTTGATGGCCTGGTGCATATTAGAAGCTAAGCAAATGTCACATGTCACAACTGATGTAGCACCCCCTGTAAGAGTGCATTGTCTTTTGTCATCCATGCTGTCGTCCTCCCTTTGTCATCGATCCTTTAAATGCTGTGGGAAATTACTCAGGTGGGTGAGGCTAAGAGATTCATGTTACAGGAAATGAAGGCATTAACTTCATTTTGGTGTCTTCAGACTTTTAGGAGGTAGATGTACAAATTGTGGGGCCAGGTGGCTAAGCAGTAGACTTTTCTAGAATTATGGGAGTGAGACAATATGAGCAACTTCACACACACACACACACACACTGCCCCACCACTAAGAACTTACTTGGCCCTTAATATTTATTTATATATTGATATGATTTATAGGTGTCTTAAAAAGTTCAAACAAAACATTTAGATTTTTAAGGTTCTTCAAGACAAAAGAACCTGCGAGAACATGGATAAAAATCGTTGCCAGCTATCTTTTCTCTCAAATTGACCTACTCCCAACATTTCATAAAACTTCTCAACTGGTCAGTATGAGTAGCTTCTTCCAAGATATGGAAGCATGATGAAAGTAACGGATTAAATTGGCAGGTGCTTTCATAATTGTTTTAAAAGTACATTAAAAAGACCAATTTTTCAAAATTGCTTAAATACGGAACATTTGTTCGTATCGTTGACTCTCAAATATATATATATTTGATTAAGGAAGTGAATTTTTTTCCCCATTAAAAGGTGTAAGTGCACTAAACACACCTCAGGAATCTGCTTACTGCTGACTTCAACATTATTTTCCCAAATTAGAGAATATCCTCCATTATTGTCTAAGGCTTATAATTTTCAAATCAATAGATTTTTAACTTTTAAAAGTCCTGTGAGGCAGGATTCTGAATAGAGATGTGTTGGGAAGGAAGGGGAGGGGTTCATGTCAATGTTTGTTTCTGAGAAGGCTAGTGAAGAGGCTCCTACAGAACGTCTGGGCAGGCTGGGGCTGCTGACTGGTCAGTGCTAACAGGAGGGAGACGCTCCCCACTTTGTGTGGCACTGAGGTACAGGTGTGCCTTTTTGATCTCAATTGATGACCTTCAAGTCACCGAAGTTAAACTGTTTCTGATTCTTTGAGTGCTTAACCAAAGATGTACATCAGAATTATCTGAAGAACTTTGAACAAATACATATCTCTATGCCCGGCCTCAGAAATTCCAACGGAGTAGGTCTGGGACAGGGCCCGAGAATCTGTGTATTCTAAAGTTGCCACGTGTCATTCTTTCCCACCCTAGCTGGAGAAGCACTTTCTTGGTCTTATTCACTGGTGTCTTGGCTTACACTGGACATCAGAAAGTTTCTCCAGATAATGCCATTCATAAGACAGTGTTTCCGTCAGTCTTAATATCTATGATTCTTTCAATATTCGCTGTTAATTGCAAATTTATGATATTCTTATGAGATGGAAAAGTTGCTTGGTAAATTCTATCTGGACCGTAGCAGAGAAGGATTAACAAATACATTTACAGTAATTCCACCCCTAGGTATATACCCCAAAGAATTTAAAACAGGTAGTCAAACAAAAACTTCCACATGAATGTTCATAGCAGCACTATTTATGGTAGCCAAAAGGTGGAAACCAAATGTCTATGAACTGACAAATGGGTACACAAAATATGGTCTATCCATGCAATGGAGTGTACTTAGCCGTAAAAGGGAATCAAGTACTGATACATGCACAATATGGATGAACCTTGAAAACATCATGCTAAGTAAAGGAAGCCAGTCACAAAAAGACCCATATTGTATCATTCCATTTATACGAAATGTCCAAAATAGGCAAATCCATAGACACAGAAGGCTTATTAGTTGTTCACATGGTCTGGGAGGAAAGGGAATGGGGAATCATTGCTTAAAGGGTGTAGAGTTTTTTTTGGGGAGGTGATGAAAATGTTCTGGAACTAGGTAGTGGTGATGGTTATACAACATCGTGAATGTACCAAATGCCATTGGATTGTACACTTTAAAACAGTTAAACAGTTTCTGTTTGTGTCCTTTGTGCACTTTTTAATGGGGTTGTTTGATTTTTTTCTTGCTGATTTGCCTGAGTTTTTTTTATAGATTCTAGTTATCAGCCCTTTATCAGATGTATAGCATGCAAATATTTTCTCCCATTCTGTAGGTTGTCTGTTCACTCTCATGATTGTTTCCTTGGCTGTGCAGACCCTTTTTAATTTGATCGGATCCCATTTATTTATTATTATTGTTGCTGTGATTGCTTTTGGGGTCTTGTTCAGAAATTCTTTGTCAAGGCTGATGTCTATAAAAATTTTTCCAGCATTTTCTTCTATAATTCTTATGGTTTCATGCCTTAGGTTTAAGTCTGTTATCCATTTCAAAAGAAGGTAGACTAATGGCCAACAAACATTTGAAAAAATGCTCAACATCTCTAATCATCAGGGAAATGCCACCTGGTAAATTAAAACCACAATGAGATATCACTTAACTCTAGTGAGAATGGCTTTTATTAAAAAGTCCCAAAACAACCAATGTTGGCATGGATGCGAAGAGATAGGGACATTCATACACTGTTGGTGGGACTGCAAACTAGTACAACCTTTATGGAAAGTAGTATGGAGATACCTCAAAGAACTAAAAGTAGAACTGCCATTTGATCCAGCAATCCCATTATTGGGTATTTACCCAAAGGAAAAAAAGACATTCTATAAAAAAGACACCTGTACTCATATGTTCATTGCAGCACAATTCACAATTGCAAAGATGTAGGAACAACCTAAGTGCCCATCAATATGTGAGTAGATTAATAAAATGAGGTATATGTATACCTTGGAGTACTACTGAGTCATAAAAAAAAGGGTGAACTAATACCTCTTATATTAACCTGGATGGAACTGGATGGAGCCCATTCTTCTCAGTGAAGTATCACAAGAATGGAAAAACAAACACCACATGCATTCACTGTTAAATTGGTATTAATTGATGAACACTTATATGCACATATGGAAGTAACATTGGGGACCAAGCAGGTGGGAGAGGGGAGGAGGGGATGGGTAAATTCACACCTAATGGGCGTGGTATGTGCTGTCTAGGGGATGGGCACGCTTGTAGCTTTGACTCGGGCAGTGTAAAGGCAATTTATGTGACCAAAGCATTTGTACCCCCATAATATTCTGAAATAAAAACAATTTTTAAAAATTAAAAACAAAAACAAATGGTTAAACAGCCTGAGCAACATAGTGAGACCCTGTCTCTACAAAAAATAGAAAAATTATCTTGTCATGGTGGTGTACTTGTATAGTCCCAGCTACTTGGAGGCAGGAGGATCGCTTGAGCCAAGGAGCTTAAGGTTGCAGTTAGCTGTGATGATGCCACTGCACTCTAGCCTGGGCAACAGAGTGAGACCCTGTCTCAAAAATAAAATAAAATGGTTAATTGGTGAATTTTGTGTTATGTGAATTTTACCGCAAATTTTTAAAAATACACAAAAAGTGCATTTAATGACCAAGTTTGTACATAAACATCCAGGCCTTAGTCCAGGTCTACTTCCCTCCTTTAATTCTAAATTTATTTTATAGTTACCAATGATTTTAAGCATTTAAACTACAAACTAAATATAGGTTGAGTAAAAGGTATGATAGATATTGGTGATCTTGTTGGTAATTCTCATGTTTATCTCATTTTCTGAACTTCATTTGTGCTTTCCATGGACACAACCAAATGTCCTTTCAGTGCTCTGTTAAAGTGATGCCTTTAAAATATGCAATCACATCAAAACCCCATTTAAAAATCTCTCAGAAAGGTTAATATTCTAAGGGAAAATGAGATTTACCATGAGCTGTCTAGCAGTGGACCAGCAAACTGTTGAGGGCTGAAATTTTTACAACTTTAGAATTCCTGCATGGCAGATATATCCAGAAAATGAAGTTCTTTGTTCATTTTTTTCCTTTTAACATTTATTTCTCAGCTGTAGTGAGTGGAAGTTATTTTTGCCAGTTGAATTTTCTAGCAGAAGTCATTAGCTTATATGATTGCAATGAGATCAAAATGAAACTATAATGGAAGGTTTAAGAAAACAGTTCAGGAACTGTTTAGGTCCTGAAAATTGTGCTCTTATGAGATCTTTACAGATTGCTCAGTAGGGGATGATCAGAGTACATTTAATTTCAAATTTTTATAGACATTTAAAGCCAGTGAGTCTTACTTGGGAATAATCAAGAAAATTTGCCTTTACCCAGTGGTTATCAGAAACCACTAGGCTAGTGATTTGGTTGCATTTAAAATTCCTTGTGGTGTTTTAAGAGATTTCACATGGATAAAAGCTTAACAAAGCTCTCTTCTGGAACATTTTTTTGTTTTTTTGAAAGGCTCATTCTCTGGGAAGATGAGCATTCTTTGTCTGCATCTTGCAAAGAATGCTAAAACCTGATGGAAAACCCTCCTGTTTGAAATTTTACTGTGCTACCTCTGGTTGATCATGGGCAGTGTGGACTGCTCTGGGATGCAGTGCTTCTGGTTTCAGAGGGATTTTTAAAAAATTACTTATCCTCTTCTTTGTCACTGGAAGATTATGAGCTAAATGAAGTGATATGCATCAATCAAAAAAATACTTCTTAGGACATGCCACACACTCCTTGCCCCCATACACCATACATGGTACTGTTCTAGGCAGTGGAGTCCCAGCGGGTTTGGGAAAGCATATTAATCTGCATCTAATTTAGGAGGACAAGATCCAGATGTTTCTGGGTTTCACAGTGAGGAAGAAGATACTCATCCAGCTTTTTGGAAAGGTCTTTTTTGATCAGGAACCCCAGGCCCCACTTTGCCTTCTCTATTGCACAAGGTCAGGAGGCCCAGGATGCATTGAAGACAGAGCACTCAGGTGCTGAGTCCCAGGCATGGGCCATGTGGGGCCGGCCATTGGTGTCTCCAAGAAGGAAAACATTCTAAATATCTACAGTGGACATCAGATCGTCAATGGAGAGATTTTTTTTTTTTTTTTTTCAGGAATAGCATCATCTGAGTACTGGCTTTATCAGATGTCAATTGGGAGGTGGTGAAAATATCTGCAGATCACCTGTCATTTATAAGATCTCTTGGGAAAGGGCTTAGCTAAAAGTTTCAGTTGTTTCAGGTTTAAAACATGTTTAATATCCCAGAGCGTAACAGACACAGGGTGGCATTTGAAGTGCATGAACCTCTTTTGTTTAAAGAGTTCAGATGTCTTAGTATATCATATTTTCTTTTCTTTTTTTGTCATAAACTGGTATAATTTTCATCATAAAAGTAAACATTTTAAATTATGAGTCTTGCAATAGTGCTCAGCACAGAGTGATGACCTAATATGTATTGAGTGAGTGGACGAATGAATGAATAACACGAAAGAGATTCATGGCTATGCTTTTCCTCCTTTGTGTTCCCAGACAATAGCCAGGCAGCTGGCAGAGATCTTGTTGCGGGGTATGTGTGAGCAGAGCTATTGGAACCCTCTGGAGGAGCCACCATGCCAGTCTCCTCTGGACGATCCTCTCCGGAAAGGAGCAAACACAAAAACCTACACCCTCACTCGGAAAGCCCGCGTCTACTCAGGAGAGAAGTATGCAAGTCGATGTCCTCACTTACAGCTTAGGGGATGGCAGGGAAACTTGGGGAAATTCAAGGATGAGTGGAAGTAGGAGGGCAGATTTTTTTCTTGTAAAAGAAAATCAGATGAACAACTCTCATTTTCTAATTTAATTGATACCTCATTACTTCTCATAACTTTGGCAAATATCTGTGCACTAGTGGGGACATTTTAAGTAGAAAAATGCTCTCATCTCGGTACTTGGCTGCCATCCACAGCCATCACTATTGGTCTTTGGAATTTTTGTTCCACTTGTTGTAAGAACCCCAGCGTTATACAGCAATCAACGGCAAGGCCGTTTGTAAGCCAGAGCTAACATTTTTTCTATTCTTCAGCAATTCCTCGATCCTTTTGTTTAAAATCTTGTTCTAAACCGAACTAGATACAAGAAGGACAATTAAATAATTTGAAAGTGATTGGAAGGTTATGTCTCTTTAGAACTTCTTTATCTTTTTAAGTTTTAAATTTGGGACATAATCACCTTGCAGGAAAACGGGCCAGAGAACCACATAGTCTTGGCATCAGGTCAGGTCAGAGGAAGCAGGACACAGGAGGGCACGAGACAGTGCTAAGGGCTGGGAGACAGAAACAGTTGTTGACTTATTCCCGATTCCTCCCGTTAGAGCCTTTCATTCCCACCGTTGCCTGTTCCTACAAGGACAAGGCCTGTTGGTTTTTCAGAATCTCTACATGAAGGAAAGGAGAACATGCATGAATAAAGATGGATAACTTTGGTGCTATCGAATTGGAAAAGTGGCTAGGAGGCTACAGGCTGCTGCTTCTAACGCCCCAGGGAAAGCACTGACAGAGATGGGTGATTAGATACTCTCTCCACGTGTGACATCTGAAAATGATTATTGCATTTTCAAAGGGAGACAGCATTTCTCAAGGCCACTGCCTGTTAATAATCCTCTTAAGTTGACCCTGGCATTTCTCTCCTTCATTGCCTTCTTCTTCAGTTTGCATTTCCTATGTGGATTCAGACAAGTTAGTATTTTCTTAGTTTTTTCTGTAGGCTTATTTTAATTTCATTTTCATCTCCCTTCTCCATGGCCTCGTTGATGAACCCACAGGTTTGTTTAATTCACAGCCTGCATTTACGCCTTAGTTCTTACCTGGATTCACGAAGCATCTGTCCTAGCAATTCCCAAGCTCTCACGTTAAAAATGCTGACCCCTCATTATGGACTATTTAGAGCAGGTTTAGAGTTCATTTTTTATTATGAACTATTATGGTGTATTTTTTTAAGTAATATTTATATCTTAAAAATAGACCATAGAGTTTTTTCCTGTTTTAGATATTCTTAATAACCAAGGTGCCGAGTACATTAAGAAACTTAGTTTTCACCCTCTACCCCAGTCCAGTTTGACACATGGACAGAGCTGGGGGTCTGTCTGGGTGCTGTTCCAGTGTGGCCCCATCCCTTGAAGGCAGATAAGCTTATAGTGCTGGCCACCTCTCCTCTATTTCTTCAACTACTCAGACTTTGCCACTTTTAACATCAGATTCCCCACCTGTGTAAGGAGAATTATGGAGACAAAACGCAGATCGAGCATCCCCACAAAGGGAAGACTAAAGGGAGCATCCCCAGACCAGCACTAGTTACTGAGTCACAAGTTTCATTTCACAAAAGTGCACATGATCAGATTTTTTAATTGTTTTATTGAGACACAATTCACATATTATGCAATTCACCAATTTAAAGTGTGTCATTTAGTGGCTCTTAATATACTCACATAGTTGTGCATCCATCACCACAACTGACTTTAGAAAATTTTCATTATCCCAGAAATAAACTCAGCACCTCTTTGCTGTGGTCCCCCTGTCTCTCAGTCTCTTGAATTTCCATTTGAATTTTAGGATCAGCTTGTCCATTTCTGGAAAAAAAAAAAAGCTGGGATTTCAGTGCGCATTGTATTGAATTTGTAGATCAATTTGGGAGTATTGCCATCTTAAAAATATTAAGTCTTCTGATCTATGAACATGAGATGTCTTTCATTTATTTAGGTTGTCTTTAATTTCTTTCAACAATGATTTATAGTTTTCAGGATATAAGGTTTGTACTTCTTTTGTTAAACTTATTCCTAAGTTTTGTGTGTGTGTGCGCTAATTTTTTTGATGCTATTTTAAGTGAAATTGTTTTCTTAATTTCATTTTTGGATTGCTCATTGCAAGAATATGGAAATAACAATTGATTTTGTATATTGATCTTGTATATTGCAGCCTTGCTGAACTTCTTTATTAGTTCTAATAGTTTTTTAGATTCTTAGAATTTTCTATGTAAAAGATCATGTCATCTGCAAATAGAAATAGCTTTATTAATACTTTTTTCTTTCTAACCTGGATGCCTTTCATTTCTTTTTCTTCCCTAATTGCCCTGCCTAGATCCTCTAGTATAATGTTGGATAGAAGTGGCAAGAATGGACATCCTTGTCTTCTTTCTTATCTCCACAGGGGGAAAGCACAAAGTATGGTCTTTAGTGTGGGTTTTTGTAGATGTCTTTCATCAGGTTGAGAAATGTCCCTGCTATTCCTAGTTTGTTGAATATTTTTATTATGAAAGGATGTTGAATTTTGTCAACTGCTTTTCCACATCAATTGAGGTGATCCTGTGGTTTTTGTCCTTTATTCTGATGGTGTGGTTTATTACATTGATTGATTTTCAGATATTAAGCCAACCTGCATTCTTGAGATAAATTCTACCAGGTCGTGGTGTATAATCCTTTTCACTTATTGCTGGGTTCTATTTGCTAGTATTTTGTTCAAAATTTTTGCAGCTTTATTCATAAAAGGTATCATTTTGTAGTTTTCTTGTGAAGTCTTTGTCTCATTTTGGTATTAGGGTAATACCGGCCTCGTAAAATGAATTGAGTAATATTCCCTCCCCTTCTATCTTTTGAAAACGTTTGTGGAGAGTTGGTATTAATTCTTCTTTAAATGTTTGGTAGAATTCACCAGTGAAGGTATCTGATCCTGGGCTTTTCTTTATGGGAAGTTTTTTGAATACTAATTTAATCTCTTTACTTGCTATAGGTCTATTCATATTTTTTATTTCTTCTTGAATCAGTTTTAGTGGTTTGCATCTTTCTGTTTCATGTAAGAATCTAGTTTGCTGACATACAGTTGTTCATACTATTCCCTTATAATTTTTTTACTTCTGCAAGGCTGGCTGTCACATCCTCTCTTCATTTCTCATTTTAATAATTTCAGTCTTTTCTTTCTTTTTGAGGGGGTCAGTCTAACTAAAAGTTTGTTAATTTTGTTGATCTTTTTGAAGAACCAACTTTCAGTTTTGTGGATTTTTTTTCTATTGTGATTCTGTTCTCCATTTCATTAGTTTCCACACTAATTCTATGCCTTCAGTTATCACCATCAGTTTTTAGCTTTCTAATTTTATGTGTTCACAACTGTACTTCTTACCTGGAATATCAGTAAGGAGGGAAAACCTGTTGGAATTATACTTGTTTGGGAGCTTCCTTATTACCGAGGCAGGACTATCTGATCAGTCAACACTGTGGCAGAAAGGGCATTACCACCAGGTCAGTTATGCTGGTTTGGAGGTGGAACAGGGAATCCATAGATAATGTTCAGACCTCATTTGGGCCAATCGTCCCAACTCTTCCTTTCCACTCAGTCTCTGATGAGAAGTGTAAGTATAAAGCAGAATTTAGGTGGCAGAGATCCTGAAGGCTCCAGCAGACCACAAGGGCCGCTCAGGATAGTTGGTCATGATGGGATGTAACTGAAAAGTGAGCTCCACCAGGAAGCTCCATCTCTGCCACTGCGACCAGACATGGAACAGGTGGAGGATGGTCACTCTCTGCCCATCTTGAATTTGGAAAGGAAATAAAATGTTGAAAGTTCTGGAGAGGAGGGATCACCTGTCATGGGCCTCCTTGTTTTCTTCCTTCTGGGTGTTCCCATGAAGAATTTTAATCGGCTTTTGATTACTTGTTTTTAGGGTAAGCTTTTCTTTGACACATAACAAACAGAGAGAAAAATAAACAAAAATATAAAATTTGATGAATTTTCATCAAGTGAACATAATCCATGTAATCAGCATCCTGATGAAGAAAACATTGCCAGAACCCTGGAAGCCCTCTTGGTACCCTCTCCCAGTCTGAAATTTATGTAAATAGAATTATACAATATTTACTCTCTTATGTTTAACTTTTGTCTAACTTTATATTTTAAAAGATTCACTCATATTTTTGCATGTAGCAGTAATTTTTTTATTGCTGCAAGGTATTCCATTTTATGACTATGCTCCAAAATATTGATCTATTCTACTCATGATGTATACATGAGGATTCTGACCCTTGTCCCCACTATGTCTTCTATAGAATCAGATAATGAATTAGTTTCCTACTCAGGGCTCATAGGAACAGTGCCACTGTGAACATTCTTGTGCATGTTTCTTAGTGTATTTCAGCCAAGTATATTTTTCCTTTCATTTTATCCCTCCTTGTAAAAAGCATTTGAGGTGGCTTAGATAATTAAATGCATATTAGACTAGATAATTAGCACAATGTAAAGCAGGAGATTAAAGACCACTATTGTGGATGGTAGTTAATATTGGACAATATTTTCAGGAAGTGGATAATGAAAAGATTTATTGAATGCTAGTGAGTGCCAGGCATGGTGCTAACCTCCTTTATAGGTCTAGGAGGAAAAAGTAATTGTCATGGAGTTCTAAGTACAGGTCTGAGCCTCCTATTAGCCAATGAGGAAGTTTTTCTAAGAATGGGGACGCTGTTTAAAGTGGAAAGATGAGGTACGTTGAGGGGTCAAGACGGCTTCTTGACGGCAAAACCGAAGCCGTGTAAACAACCAGCTGCTCCACTGGTTGGCCATCAGCTCCTCGCCTCTTCACAGAGCCCACCTGCAAGTCATGGTCACCGGGAGCACGGAAGCCCTTGTGCAAGGTGATGTGCCATGTGGGATTCACCCCATCCGCTCAACAGAGCACAGCTCAGTGCACCTGGGCTGGTATACATGAAGGACCCTTCTTTCTTTGTTGCGAAGGAGCTTTTGACTTATGTGAATTAAAAAAAAAGGGAAGGGCTGTGGTGAGGCCCTTTTCCTTTCTTGGCACCCTCTTCTTTCTGCACAGTCCTGGGACTGACAATAGACTTTGCCTTCACATGTTTGGCAGACAGTGTGACTTGGGATGCGGGAGGGTGGGGTTTCAGCCGTTCTTGGCTTTGAGTCTTCAGGTCTTACCTGGCTGGCTGTATTTCTCCAGTAATTTCCCTAGTAGTGTCCCAGCCAGGCATATTAAAATTATAAAGGCACATTACTAGACCTTGGAATTGATGTTATCATTGTTTACAAATCAACTTTCTTGTGGGTTGGTGTTCATGGCATTCCCTGAACCTAAACAGGGTCCTGGATGGTGCTGATGACCTTCAGACATCCAACTTGTCATTAGTCATGTAACAGCTAGAGTGACAGAAGAGATGAAATGCAGTTAGATAAAGTTGGATTAATTTCTTTTGTATGATTGTTTCTACCATGTATAGTAAAGTTTTCCACCTATCTAGGGAGAACTTTAAGAGAGAGCTATTATCTGGGAGCCTTTGTTCCCTATGTCTTCTGTAGAATCAGATGATGAGTTAGTAAATTCATCCAAAGTAAGAAAATGGGCAGTTTGCCTAAAGGTCCCCAGTGAGTTGGTGGCATGACTAGGATTAGGACGGAGCCCTCCCATTCTCAGCCCAGCAGCAGCGTTGGCACTGCCACCTCCTTTGCCAGCCCACCAGCTCTTGGGAGCTCGTCCTCATGCCTGCTGATCTGTTTTCTCCCTGTCCCTGTATCTCCCCTGCACTAACCTTCCTCTGGGTCCAAGGCCCCAGTTTGCCCACTCTTCAAGGCTGAGGCCTGGGCACCCCAGGGTCTCCCCCTCAGGCTCTCAGATCCCAAAGAGAAGAAGGTCACAAAAGGAAGGCCCCAATAATTTTGACCGTCCACCCCGGGCTCCATGCTTCCCTGAGTGAGGAAGAGGGAAGGAATGGCCAGAAATGGGTCTAGAGAATTCCTAATTATTGAGAAGGAGGCTCTGAGTTTGTAGTTTTCCAGGCATGTCTCTTACCACTACCCTTTCTCCCCCTACTTCTTCCTCCCAGCCCCTGGAGCTTCGGAGTGCTCCTGAGCACCCACCTTGCCCGCCACAACAGGGAGGGCAGAGGAAGTCGCATTAGAATCAGTTAATGTGCCACTTGTTAGCAACTCTGGTAAAAATAACATGACCTAGCATTTAGGCAGGCTGGATGGCTCAAATGGAATTTGGAGATTATCCATGGACTGAATTGGCTAGTGTGAAGTCCCAATTAGCATGGCCTCTCTCTGTTTTCAATTAATCTGGAGTTGGACAATGCCGAACTGGCTAGCTGTGAAGAAAGGGGTTAATGTTACTGCTTTATTCACAGGTCCCAATTGCATGTAAGCACCAGCCAGCGTATCAGGAAACGACTGCTGGACATAAACACACACACACACACACACACACACACACACACACGGAGACTGTTGGGGGGTGCTCTTAATTCAGGGCCTTTTGGCTCTATTTCTGAATTTAAGGGGAAAGAAGTATTCCATCTTCTGAAAAACTCTTATCACTTCAGGCTAACTCCTGAAAGAAGTCACTGCAAATCCCAGAATCTCGCTCCTCATTTTCAGGCCAATCTTTCATAAAATTTTAGCCCTGGAAGAGCAATAGAAACCATCCCTCCAATGGTTTTCTTACCTCTGTGATGTCAGAGTTGCAAGAAGAGCACTGTATTCTTTCTATCTAGATCTTCATCATCCTTTGATGCGGTACAAAAATTACCAGTGCTTCAGTGAGAACAAATATTTATAATTACTTGGCAATCATTTTTTTTTTTTTTTGCCTTCTTTGGGTGGAAATCTCTTCAATTAAATGATTGTAATGTTACCCCTGGGAAAATGTAAATTTAGTTTTTATTTCGTCATCTTCAAAATATCTAGAAGTTTTTTTTAACCAAGTTCATTTTAATTTATTGCAAAGTCTTCTTCATTCCATGAAAAAAAGTTGAGTTTGGCCCAATTGGTGACAACAATCACAATTCTACTCAAAGGATTCTAGAGCTTTAGAACAAGCGGGGAAAAAATGCTGCAAGTCTTTAAAAGTGCTCACAGCACAAAAAATAGGATATACAGAATGCAGATTGGGGTTGTGTTTGGGTTTTTATTGTTCTCTAATCCTGAGCAACATTGAGCTTAAAAGCTTTTTCTTTTAATCCAAGATTTTAGAGTTCAGCCAAATTCCATAAAATAGATTAATAAGACGGCTCTTGCCATAATAAAACATGTGTGTTTAAGTAAGATAGCCTACTAAATTCTTATAGTGTTAGAGAAATTATTCAACTCAAAAACTGCTTTTTCAATCTCATTTCATCTAAATGACAATGTAAGATATGTCAGTTAGCAGGTAAGAGGTAAGAAGAGCAGTGAAATGTCTGCAATTTATACCTCCGTAATGGGTTAGGAGAAAGTTTGTATTATTTACTGTCAGTTTATAGAGATCAAAATTTCTGCCTGTATAATAGCAACATATATTTTTTGGGCTTTTAAACTTGGTTTTTACAACTTTACTTCACCCTTCTGCCTGCCATTAAAATGCATAGCTAAAAATGTATTAATTCCATAGATTTCCATAGAAATAGGCAAATTAATTCAAGTGTCCAAATTATGCAGTATTTTTCCTGAGTTTTATATAAAAATCTAGAAGCTTTTAGCATTCAGTTCTGCTCATATTTGTGTATTTTATGTTATTTTGAAATTGCAATGTATCAACGTTGGTTTGCTTTTTACAGCATTTTTTGTCCTCAAGAAAATACTGAAGAAGCCCTGTTGTTATTGCTGATTAGTGAATCAATGGTAAGTGGAGTGTGTTTTTATATTGTTCTTCCCCTCGTCCCTGCAGTACCTTGTTTGGTATGACCATTCCATTGGTATGGTGACTCTTTTCCTTGGGAGAAAATACTTTCTAGAGGGGATGCCTGAGTGGGAAAAAACAGTAGAGTTTTAAAAAGAGGGTTGTTTCTTCATTCTTGGACTTGCTAGCAATGTCCCTTGTTCAGCTTGAAGCTTGGCACTTCTCCAGTTAGCATGTATCTTGGTTCGTTCATTCATCCACCAAGTATCGGTTGAACACTCATGCAATTGTATGTAGGTAAGCCACAGCTAAAATGACCACCAAAGGAACCTTAAAAAGAGAAAGAAGCTTCCAATGGACAACCTTTACAAGCCTTCTCAATTTGCCCTGGTGTGAGGGAAAGTTTGGGGATAAAACACTTGTTGGACATATGAACCTCTGGTTTACGTAGTAGGAGCCTGATGAAACGGCCTTCATCCCCAAGCTCCCACCTGTTCCCAGGCACTGCAAGATGCCAGGCTGTGAGAGCTCACTGCTATTACCTGGCCATGCTGTTGGGAGGGAGTTTTGCCAGATCATCTGATTCCTTTGAAATGTTTTTCTTAGTGTTTGGCCAGGATATTGAGTTTTAAGTCTAAAATTGCATCACTCATCATTTATTGGGTTTCTATTCTGTATATCACTAGGCATTATGACCCTGGCTTGAAATCAGGGGTAATGAGTGTTGTAATAGTTAATACCTTAGCAGGTACATTATGTGTGCTCAACACCTGAGCAGAACGACAGGCTCCTGAAACTCAAAGGACTAGAGAACATCATGTCCATTCACCTCGTTTTACAGATAAGGAACCGGAGGCCCAAGCAGGTGAAACTCATGCATCATGCAGTGGTCTACCACTCCTTCTAGCAGGTTGTACTGTCCTCTCGTCATAACTTCCACCCCACCACAGGCAGGGGGAGAAAAAGGAATCATATCTCAAGCAAGAGAAGGCGTTTCCCTTCTTCTGCTCGCAAACACACTGTTGCATTGGAGGTACGAAATACACTCAGGTGAAAGACTTAGAAATGGAGCACAAGAAGAATGTCCATGTGCTGAGAGCAGGAGGGATCGGAGGAGGCCATGAGTAGTGAGGGAGGGTAGCTCTCTTGCCTCAGTTTCAAACTTTGGGTTTTCTTGTTCTGTGGAATGGCCCAGAGATGTTTACAAGAGCAAGACTGCCTGAGTTACCACTTCCTTTTATTTGGAAGCTCTTTGGCGTCATCAGGATTCCTCTCAAGGAAACAGGTTGCCCTTTGGGTCCTCTTGCCTTGACTGTCAGCTGGTAACTTAGGACGGTGTCATTTTCATTCTCTACTGTGCCGTGGCACAGTCAGGGGGAAGGCACATAGGTGAGCAGGCTGGCACTTGGTGGCATTCAAGTGGACAAGTCTCACCAGGCTTCATCACCATCACCAGTTCATGGATGGCGCCAGCAATGTTGGCCTTCTAGCTAACATTCCCTTACACCAAGCTGGACTCATCACAGCTTCTCAAATAGTTTCCTTTGGGCAAACTTGGTTGGTCATTGTGTAAAAGTTCTGAAAGTGTGATGACCATACATTTTAGATTACTTGGATGATTCTGATTGAAAATATTGTGTTCTGCTGTCAGATCATGTGTTCCAGTCTGGAATTTGGAAAACATGGCCACATCTCTAAAACGCTCGTTCTAAGTGTAGATATCTTTGGAATGATGTCTTCAACTCTCCTGCTTCTTACTTGTAGTGGTATAAACTAATAATACTCAAAAGTTGAGATCTCTTTGAGACAATCAGATTTGGCTCTATGGTATTTAATCTCCAGAATAATCTCTTCAGGGAATGGTGGAATCCATTGGTGTCATCAGTAAACATGAAGGGTTAGGTTTCTAACCAAAACAATTGTGTTCTCCCTGTAAGTCATTTCTTAAAATGTAGGTAGAAATCTAAATTCAGTTGCCTTTGGAAGCCTTTTTTCATGTCCTTTGACTCCTTGATTTTTCAGCTTTTAGATAGAAAATGTATGTGCTTAATTTCAGAACCAAAATGAAAATTGCTATGTTTTTTGATGTCTGAGAAAATTGTATTCTTTGTTGGTTCTGACTTTAACTTAGAAGCATAAATTTGTCCATAGTCTTTCTACCTACAAGAAATCATTTGGAATTATACTGCTTTCTCACTGCGAGTCGAATTAGTTTTCCTTTGGAGAAGGGGATTATTGAACTATGTTTGCATAGCTACCACTGAGACAATATCTGGAATATTTATTATTTGTGGATCTGTTAGAGTATGCCTTTTTAATCAAAAGATATGGATACTTTCTTTAAAAAATGAAAATAAAAAGCATTTTTCATAATTTGAAAATGTCTCATAAATAGTATTTTTGTTTTGTTTTATTTTGTTCTCTTCCAGGCATTGGTCTCAGTATGGAACATTTATAGCAAATAAATGAAACGAAACCATTTACAGCAGGCCCTATTTCCATCAGAGATTCTTTTGTCAGGCTCAAAAGGCAGTCTTAACAAGAAAAACTTAGAATGAAATCTTCAAAAGCAGGCTTATTTCCATAACAGATGACTCACTTTGTAGGAAGTGGACTGTCTTATATATTCTTATTTGTCTTTGACATTTAAGAGCAAGGAATTTTAAAGTGAGTAAGTACTGATGGGTGGCTAAAAGTAAATGCCTTGGACTTACACACAAAAAGAAGGCATTTTGTCTCATTAGTGAGAGGGAAGGTGTGTGTGTGGCCTTTCTGAATGTCAGGCAGGAAGATAAACATCAGCCTTCAGGGACGAGTGACTCCAGGTCCTTATGTACCACTTTCACGGGAAAGGCTGAGTGGCCCTTGCTCTGCTCCTAGGGACAGATGGATCTGGAGACTTCTGTTAACTAGCAGGGAAAAAAGGCAGGCGAAGTCTAACTTTGTTGAGTCTGAACTCCCTATTAGGGAAAAGGAGAATGAGCTAGCTATTAAGTCTCTAATACATGTGGAGGAATCTGTAGAGAAATTAAATTTCAGAAGTAATGGAAACAGGTTGCTATAAAGAATGTTTGTTTTCTGGATAGATGAGATTAATAAGCTCAAATGTGCCTGATGTATTTCTATGCTAAGCAGTAGAGATGTGAAATTGACAAGGTGTTCTCTTGAGTCCTCTGTGGTAATATCTTTTAAAGTAAAAGTCTGCTTGTTTCTGTTTTCTCTTACTCCTCCGTTTTGTGCTTCCCTGATCAAGATTGAATTAGTGTTTGTGGTCTGTTGCAGTCGGGATGTCACATAGGGATTTGAGTATTGCTTGGTAGCAGAGGGAAAGCATGATGTACCTCTGCAGGACTGATGGAACTTGATGGCACCATTTGGTAATGGGAGAGTCAGGGCTGGGAATTTTCTCCCACTCTTTGATGTAGAGCAGGAGCAGGAACTGCAGGTGAGACAGAGCAGGGCCTCACCCCATGGAGGAGGCTGTCGCCCTAGAGCACAGCTGGGTCTGCAGCGAGGCTGGCTGTGAACCTGAGCCCACGGAAACTCCCTGCTTCGCATCCGCTCCCAAAGCTTCCTCTAAACACCTGTGACAGGTACATGTGCCTCTGGGTTCACACCTCCAGTACTTCAGCACATATCGTATACCATGTGCTGCCGTGCTCAGGCGTGTTTGAATAAATGACCTGAGGTGACAGGCCCCTCACTTACTTCCGCCCTTGTCTCCAGCCCCTTGGCAAACTGTTAGGGGCAGGGCAGGAGGGCCTAGGTGGCTTCTCTACCGTTCAGTGACAGCTGTGTGCATGGGCTAGTTCAGCATCTGCTTCTCTTCCATCTTGTTTTCAGGCCAACCGGGATGCCGTGCTGAGCAGGATACCTGAGCACAAGAGCGACCGTCTCATCAGCCTGCAGAGCGCGTCTGTGGTCTACGACTTACTGACCATCGCTCTCGGGAGAAGAGGCCAGTACGAGATGCTGTCGGAGGTACAGCCGCTGCGCTGGTGGGCTTCCAGGGGGTGGTCGGCAGTTGTGGGATGACCCCGGGAGGGGCTGTGAGACCTGGTCTTGTGTCCCCCTGTATCTCTGGTGGCCGCGTAACCTTGGGCCAGTCATTTAACTTTGGTTTCCTCCTCTGTAAATGGGCATTAGGCTAAATGATGAGGTAGCGGAATTGATCTACAGTCTCTTACTGTAGAGACTGGTGGCCCATTATCCACCAGGCTGTGAGGGAAGGCAAGCATTTCTCAAGCAGTTTCTCTTTCAGTGTATTTCCGTCATAACCGAAAATCTTCCATCTGTGATATTCATTTCCTTATAAAACAGGTTTTGTTTAAAATATCCATGCAGCTCCCAGTGAAATGGCAATTTCAGGCCCAGTGTATCATCAGGTTAGCTGGTAGACTATTTCACATAAAGTAAACACTGTCTTCATTTACAGTCTTCTATTTGTTCAGAAGGGATCCTGGTGGATTCCAGATCTTATGCAAGGTGCTGTCATCTTCTCACTCCTTCAGTTTCTAAGAAATGCTTAGGATGGAAGCTTGACTGCTCACAGTTTCAAATGAAGCTGCTTAATCTTGGGCTAAGGTCGTGTGTTATTAGGCTGCCTCCCAGAATAACAGATCCCACCATGGAAAGGCTAAATAAGTAACGAGATCATTTTATCTTTTCTTTAGCAAAATAAAGAGAAAGAGAAAGAGGGAGACAACCTATTTTGTTAAAAGGAACTTTTCCATGTTATTTATCTTTCTCTTTCTAAATTTATACCCATTGCAACAGCCTCTGGGCACGAGGACAGGGAGTGAAATACAGTAACAGATTGGCTGAAACCAGATAAGTGGCCGACTCACCCTCCAGCCTGCCAGTGCGTCGCCACGTTAGGCAGGAACCTGGGGGAACAGATGAGCCTGCGTGGCTTGAATCTTTTTTTAGTCTTTGGTTTGGTGACTATACAGGGCAATGGTTACTCAGCCTCCAGAAAAAAAAAAAAGCAAACCCCTCACAATCCGGCTGGATAAAGCAGTACGTGCCCCGTCTCATGTGGCCCACCCCCGGGACTCCATCCAGGCTTGAAATGGGCCCAGATTTTTCCTCACTGAACAGTTTGCGCCCCCTTTGGGTGCCCTGATTTCCTGGACCTCCTCCTCCTGACCAGCTTAGTTTCTGTCATCTGTGTACGTGAAGCCCATCTGTGGGGACAGTGCCACCTAGCTCATAGCCGAATTCTTTTAAGGTGAATTTTTCCTCCAGACAAACCACTTCACACCTCTCTAGGTGCAGGGATGAGAGTGGTGTGCACGTCTGCTTCCGTCCCATCACGTAGCAACGTCGCCTTTCCCCAGCTCGACATTTCCTACATGCAAACGGGCGTGAGGAGCTTGAGGGGGCTGGCCTGCTTGATGGGTTGGGTGGCCCTCGCCCACGGGTTTCTCATCATTCCACGAATGACCCTAGGGGGCGGCTGTCACCTCAGCAGATCCCTCTGCAGGCCGCACCGTTTACGGCACGCAGTCCTAGGACCTTGTTTTCACCGAGATGACTCCCATCTTGACATCACACGTAGCTTCCATCTCGTGGTGACAACCTGACTCCCGAGTCATTGGAGAGTCTGGTTGCTGGAGCCGCTACGACTCAGAGCTCTGTCCCACTAGTCGTATTTGAAATGGCGGAGACGGTGCCAAAGATGCACTCAGAGATGCCGGAGTGGGAGGGTGGAGGACAGGGGCATTTATCACTGGAGCGTTTTGAATTTTGTGTCATATCTGTGGTTTTAGCTATATAAGTCAATTGATAAGATATAAATCAATTGATAAAATATGATGAACGTTTATTTCTTAGAGAACATTTATTTCTTCAACACAGCCAGGGGTTGTGATTGAGGCTGGGGCTACAGCCATGAGCTCGTGTGGCCCCTGCCGACCTAGAAGGAAGCAGCCAGGCAGTAGGCGCAGCCGCCCGGACGGCCAGCCCGGGGAGGAGGGAGGGCTCGGCGCAGCTTCCACGTCCATCAGTAGGGGGACTGGGCACTTGGCTTCAGCCTTTCTCGCTGTTTCTTCTTGAGCGTTTGGAGCTTCCCTCAGCACAGACGGCTGTTGTCTCAGAACCTTCCAACTAAAACAGTTGTCATAGGAAAAATGAAACCTCACAGCGTCTCGGGGCACCCCGGTCCATCTTTACTGGGGTTTTTCTGAATCCATTTGGCTTTGTTGTTGTTGTTGTCGTTCCCATCTGCCCTTCCATTTTCTCAGGACTTTAAGTTAACAGGGTAACTGGATATTTTTTAATTGAAGTAAAACTCACGTAAACATTCACCCTATGCTGCAACCATCACCTCTAATTCCAAAACATTTTCATCACCCTGAAAGGAAACCCCATATCCATTAGGCAGTCACCCCCCTTTCCTCGCTTCCCTACCCCCATTCCTGTCAACTACTAATCTGCTTTCTCTCTCTGTGGATTTACCTATTTTGGGTATTTTATATAAATGGAAATATCCAATATGCGACCTTTTGTGTCTGGCTTCTTTCACTTGGCATGTTTTCAGGTTTATATACATCGTAGCGTGTATCAGCATTTCATTCCTTTTCTCGGAAGAATAATATTCCCTTATATGGATATACCACAATTTGTTTTTTCATTCATTAGTTGGTGGAAATTTGGGTTGTTTCCACCTCTTAGCTACTGTGAACAGTGTTGCTGTGAGAGGAATGAGATTTTAAACTTCCTATGTTACCTTTCTTTGGGCCCCACAAATGTCAGTGGTTGTCATTGTTACCAGTCACTGTGTATTGCAGTTCCCCGTGTTCACCTCCAGCACCATCGCAGGGCAACCTTTCTCCTACGACGCGGCCACGGGTGTGTGTCGGAAATATCCGATGGCACCCCTCTTCTTCTTTTTGTCTTTTTTTATTTTGTTTTGTTTTCCTTTCCTGCCATAATGAAATTGACTCCATTGTTTGTCTTTCTGCCACGTGCAACAGCCTTGCATGAGCCTTAAAGGATCAAACAATACATACAAATATAGAAAAGGAAATAAGAGTCCCTTATAATCCAGCTATCCTGAGATAGTTGACTATCCATTGACATTTTAGAGACCATCTTTACATCTGTCTTTATGAATAAATGCATGTGCATTATGTAAGTCTTATGGAATGGGATAGTATCCTACACATTTTATTGTAGATATTCTCCATCTCTCTTCTCCCCTCCATTGGCACCCAGCCTATCCCTGCGTCCTCCACCCTAGACCCGGTCATCAGCCTAGTGTGTCCTGGGTCATAGGCTGTAGAGTCAGAGAGCTTTGGTTTGAGTTCTGGATCTGCCACTTAACAGTTGTGTGATCCTGAGCAAGTCATTAACTTCCTATGCCTCAGTTTCTTTTCCTGTAAAATAGGGATAATAATTGTGTATATCTTGACAATTGTGAGGATTATATTCGTTAATCTATGCGAAGTACTCAGAACAGAGCCCAGCACATAGAGCCCATAAAATGGCAGCTGTATGCTGCTGCCGCTGCAGTTATTACCACTGTATACACAGGAGTTACCAGGCACAGGGGACACAACAAAATATGCAATAAAGATCTTTTGCCATCAAGAAATTTCCATTCTAATTAGGGAGGCCAAATAGAAATACATGAAAAGGTAACCAAATTAGAGAAGACTTACTAGTGCAAGGCATGTTAATTGCCAGGTGAATGGAATAGGCCAATTGCAGCAGAGTTTGCAGGCTGGGAGTTCCAGTATGAGATTATGAGCAGCTCGTATATATGAACTGGATCTTTAAGGTCTGCTAGGCATTAGATAGTCTAGGAGAGACACCCTACGTTCTCAGGCTGGGAGATGTGAAGGCCCTGGGCCAAGGCACTGGGAAGCCAGGGCTTGCTCTCAGGACTGGTAGGAGAGGAGCTTGGAGAGAAGGGGAGGGGCCCAATTGTCATCGCCGCCACCTGCGCCCCTCACTGATGGAATCCAGCCACATCACCCTGTGGCCGGTCTGTGAGTAGGTCCTCTTTGCCTCAGAAACATGGCTAGATCTTCCTATACACGGGTGGGACCTCTTGGGAACAGAAGTGTCAGCAACCATGAGTCTGTCGTGAGAGAAGAGGTCTTACCTCCTTCTCAGCCTGTCCTCGTACATTCCTTTCTCTTGTCTCCAGCCAACATCAACTCTTGTGCGTCAGAACCAGACATGTTTTCTTTCTTCCTGGCTCCTCCCTTTGGCTGACCTGGGCCCACAGACACCCCAGAGGGGACAGGGGTGCCTCTGCTGCCATTGCCAGCATGTCTTCTCTCCTCCTGTCTTTCCTCCTGTCCTTGGCACACTTGGGCACTGGGTGTGTCGTGCAGTGTTGCACAGACCCAGCTTTCAAGAACTGTGCTTGCGGCGGGAGCAGAGCCACTCTCTCCCAAGGGCGCTGTCCTTTCTGTTGAGCCTATTCAAGATGGAAGCTGCTCTCCCAGCTGAGGACCGGCTGCTGTGTGTGTCTGCGTCATCCTGCCTTTCTTTCCTCCAGGGCGCCGCTCAGCCAGATACTGGGCAGGAGCATTGTACAAAGGAAACACAAACCAAAGGTTTGTCACGTCCTCGTTCTGACAGGTGTAACTAGAAGCACGATGTTTACCATATCTCCAATGCTGTGAGTTTTCATGTTTTTTAAAGACTAATTGTGAGCCCTGCTGAAAGGTTTGTGTAGGAAGGAACACTTCTTTTTTTTCTTTTCATTTTAAACACCAGCACTAGTTGGCATGACAACCCGCACTATTAAAAGTAAAACAACAAGCACCGCTTCATCTGTTTTTTAGAATGAACCCAAGCTGCTAAGGAGGTTTGTTTCTCGAATTTGACTATTCATGGCTCCATTTTGACAGAATATTATGGGGTCCCGTTTGAAGGTTGTATATGTCCCCCCTATGTAGGCATGGCAGCTTCAAAGACAGAGACAGTATTTTTATCTTTCCTGTGGCACTCATATTCATTTGTTTATGGTACATCTCAACAATACTATAGTTCTGTGGGTAGAAGTGTCTGCCTAGTGATTGTACCAAGGGGACATTTACACTTCCCTAACCTAAACACTTATTTAATCAGGGAGCGTTGTGAAAAACACTACATATCTAAGTCTGCTTAATAGGCCTACTGTTTGCTAGTTTCCTTTAGAGTTGGGCGTCTCCTATAGCCCCACTTGTATGGCACAAACCCAGCCTTGAGCTAGGTGCCAAGTCTCTAGAAGGCCTCAGTGGGCATGACACAAATAGAGCCACAGACTGCTGAGAAATCAAGATAGAGTGTTTAGCTTGTGGTGGGTACACAGTCAAGACTTGCTGAATACACCAGTGCTTCAAAGCCAATGTATACTCTCATCCTGCCCCCTTTTCTTTGGTTTTAGAGGTCCCTAGAGGTGCAATGAGTGTATCTCTCCCCAGGCAGGCCCAATGGTTAAAGGTCATTTACTGGGAAATGGGCCCAGCTTGGGGCAAAGCACCCGGACAGATCCCACCTCTGGCCCAGCTCTGTGGTTGGCCCGGTAGGGACCACACCTGCATCGTTTTTGCATGACAGCCTGCCACGAAGAATTTCAGCTCTGACATGGCCCCTGGGATCTCCATTCTCACCATTATGGAAGCGTTCTTTTGAATTAAGCCCTGCTTTCTTCTTGCGGCCTCAATGAAAATGCCAGTACTCGGGAGGAATAGAAGTGGTTTAAACCCTTAGGATGGTGTAGTGCAGAGTAATATTCACAATATTTTGCAACCTTCGTCACTATTTCCAAAGTTTTCCATCATCCCAAACAGAAATTCTGTACCCATTAAGCAATAAAGCAATAACTTCCTATTTTCTTCTCCCCCCACCCTATGCCCTGGTTAACTCTAATCTAATTTCTATCTCTTTGAATTTGCTTATTCTAGGTAACTCAAGGAAATGGAATCATGAAGTACTTGCCCTTTTATGTCTGGCTTACTTCACATAGCCGAATGTTTTCACGGATCAGCCATGTTGTAATGATACATCTGATAGCATGTATCAGAACTTCATTCCTTGTGTGGCTGAGTAATGTTCTGCTGTATGTATTTTGGCCATTGTGAATAATGCTGCATACACATATCCCAGTTCCTCTTTTCACTTCTTTTGTTGTATACCCAGGAGTGGATTTGCTAGGTCGTATAGTAATTCCATGTTTAACTTTTTGAGGAGGAAATGCCAGACCATTTTTCCCAGGGGCTGCACCATTTTACATTCCCACTAGCAATACACGGGGGGGGGGGGGTTTCAATTTCCCCACATCCACACCAACACTCATTTTTTTTGTTGTTTTTGGTTTTGGTTTTTTTTTTTTTTTGGATTATAGCCATCCTAGTAGGTGTGAAATGGTATCTCATTGTGGTATTGATTTTCCTTTCACTAATCACTAAGGATGTTGAGCATCTTTTCATGTGCTTATTGGCCATTTGTGTATCTTTGGTGAAATGACTATTCAAGTCCTTTGCTCATTTAAGAAACTTTTTTTGTCTTTTTGTTGTTGAGTTACAATTGTTCTTTATTGTAGATAATAAATAAACTCTGGTTAGAAATACGATTTGCAAATATTTCTCTGTAGGTTGTCCATCCACTCTCTTGATAATGTTCTTGGATGTGCAGAATTTTTTATTAATAGTTTTAAGTTCAGTGTATCTATTTTTTCTTTTGTTGCTCATGTTCTTGGTGTCATATCTAAGAATCCATTGCCAAATTCAAGGTCATAAAGATTAATCCTTCTGTTTTCCTCTGAGAGTTTTATAGTTTTTGCTCTTATATTTAGGCTGTTAAAACTCATTTTGAGTTAATTTTTGGATATGGTGTGAGGTAGGCGTCCAATTTCCTTCTTTTTCAGGTGGAAATCCCATTGTCCCAGCACCATTTGTCAAAGAGACTATTTTTTCTCCTATTGAATGGACTTGGCACCCTTGTCAAAAATCAGTTGGTCAAAGATGTGTGGAATTTTTCCTGGGATCTTAATTCTATTCCATTTGTCTATATATTTGTCCTATGCAATATCATACTGTTTTGATTTCTGTGGCTTAGTGGTAAACTTTGAAATTGGGAAGTGTGAGTCCCCTAACTTTGTTCTTTTGAAAGATTATTTTGGCTATTCAGGGTCCCTTGCAATGCCATATGGATTTGAGGATTGGCTTTTCCATTGCTGCAAAAAAAAAAAAATTGTTAGAATTTTGATAGGGATTACATTGAATTTGTAGATTGCTTTGGATAACATTGCCATCTCAACAATGCCTTGTGTTTTAATATCAGATCTGAGTTTGAAACTCAGTTCTGCCACTTTACATGCTGAGTATGAACTTGAGCAGATTCCTTTGCTTCTCTAAATCTGTCCCCTTATGTGGAAAACACAGGTAACATAGGACCTACCTCCAAGGGTTATTGTGAGGATTAAAGAGAGCATAGCTGGAAGCAGGGCGTGCACCGGTAATCCCAGCTACTTGAGAGGCTGAGGCGGGAGGATCTCTTGAACCCGGGAGTTCAAGACCAACCTGGACAACATAGTGAGACCTGGTCTCCGTGGATAGATAGAGAATGCAAAGTGCATGTTACTATTACTATTGGTGATATTAGTAATCTGCTTTCTAATGTAAAAATCCCCTCTGTAATAATCCTGGCAGATGATCCTTGATCCTTATGTAGGGAAGTATTCACTGTATAGTGAAAAAACTCAGCCTTAGAGTCAGGCAGATCTGGGTTCAAATCCTGGCTCTGCCCTTTCCTAGCTGTTGGACTTTAGGAAAGATACTTAGCCACTCTGAGCTTCTACCTCAGGGATTGTTAGGAAGCTCAGAAAGGTAATATGTATAAAGTAGCCAGCAGAGGTCTTGGTATGTAATATATGCCATCCCATTCCTCTTTGGTTATTAGAAAGCATTGATCTAAAATTTATCTCCTTGTATCTTCTACTTATTCTGTCTCTTTGGAGCAATAGGGCAAGTCCAGTCCTGCCTCAATGACAACCCATCAAAGTTTTGAAGACAGATATCATGCTGTTTTCTTTCCTCCAGAATAAGGTGCCCCCAATTCCTTTAGGGGTTTGCAAACTTTTTCTATAAAGGGCCAGATACTAAATAGGCCCAAGAGGCAAAAAGTCAAGAGGCAAAATCAAGGATGTTGTGTAGTTATTACAAGAAAGAAAACTTTCCACAAAACTTGTATTGATGAAATCCAAAATATAATAAGTGAATACAACTTTTTATAATACAGATCCATTGAAGCAGAATGGGATTGTTTACAGGGGAAGGGGGATAACATCTTGCTTAATTTGGGTTCAAAGTTAGTATTTCCTATCGCCAAATTGATGGCAGAGGTTCAGCTATAAAAATGATTTTTAGCTTTTGGGCTCCATGAAAATAGGCAACAGGTCAGATTGGGCCCTCGGGCCATAGCTTAGCAACCTCTGCTTTAGTCCTTTCTTTGCAATACTGCACTATTCATGGTGCTTCTTTGTTTGTGTGTGGCCTTCTTTAAAGGGTATCCAGAAGAATGAATCCTAACTGTCTGCCTGTATTTACACCTTCATCCCAGCATTTTGTGCATCCATTTTGTACATGACATGCCCATGGGCTGCCATCACTCTTGCCTCCTTACTTCCTCCCTTAGTCCTTGCATGGTGACACCTTAGCCATGGTTGGAGGGTTAAAACCTGGTGGCACAGCTGGGGGAGAGACACTGAAAACAAACACCAAAAGGGGAAAGGCAATTGAAGCAGAGGAATGGAATTCCCATTTCTTGAATTTAATACATTTTGCAAGGATAGCAAAGAACAGCTACATCAGCAAAGCAGCAGATGGAGTAATCTTTGAGTAGGACTCTGGAGACCCTTTACTCAATGTGCAAGCTTGGTCTAGTTGCTTCATATAGTTGAGAAAATAGCATCCAGTGTTCAAGTTCTGTAATAAAGTCTGCGACCTTTGAAAAACAACCCACTCTCTACTCCTCCAACCATGACCAGAGGCAATGATATCCTTTAATTTAAGCATTTGCCAAAGCAATAAAAATTTGAGACTCCTTTGCTTGGAGCAGTATTGCTGTTTTAAAGCAAAATGAGAAATGGGAAGGGGTAGGGCATGATGCAATTTGCTCTGTTTTATTTCCAATATAAGGGGAGGAAACTTGAGCAAGCTTTGATGTCTAAAGTTTCTCACAACTCAGGGTCGGGGGAAGAGGGACTTTTCTTTGTAGCTGAGAGCGCCATAGGTCTGCTTTTTAGAAGCTTTTTCTGGACCCAGACTCCTGTAGAGTAGATCTCTCAAACTCCACTTTAATTTGTACTTTTATTTTTAGTTAATTTAGGAATAAGAGCTCTGCACTGAGCATCATGGGACCTGGATTCTAATTCCAGGTCTGCCACTGTGCGTGGCCCTTCTGGGTCTTAGTTTCCACATCCATAAAGTAAGTGTGGGACCAGGTAATCTCGAAGGCCTCAACCAGCTCTGTGATTACATCATTCTGTGGTTCTTAGATTGTGGCTTAAAATGTCTAAATAGCTTAGATAGTTTTTCATTGCTGAAAGTTAAGGAAATGAAATATTAGTCATATACCATGTTAAGATTAAAAACACACCACTGTTACAAAACTGCAAGGAATTATGTTATCAACTGGCTTGTTAAGTATACACGATGTAGGAAAGAAAATCTTCCTAATCAATCGAAGGATCTCTGTTATGAGAACTTTTAGGATCTGGCCAACCTGTCTGTCCACAAAGGTGAATAATGAAGACAGTTCACTATGTTATTTGTTCTCTTTTAATAGTGATGAATTTTAGATGTATCCTTCAGGCTACATGTGAGAGGTACATGATTATTTTATTTCTGCCCCTTCCCCCATGGTTTTGGATGCTGAATCTCACTCTTGAATTCCAAAAATAGACTTTGGCTTCTCTGTGCTTGTGGTATTGGTACAGCTGTCACTGCCACACACCCAGTTTGTGTAATTGGGCTTTGCGTACTAGGAAGGTAATTGCTAAATCCCTTTCTTATGCCAGAAGAGCTTCTCATTCCTGGAGCCCCCTCAAAGATGGCTGATTTATGGAAAGCCAAAATAAGAGACTGGAAAGGCGTTAAGTTCTTGCAACCGAAAGGAAACATTTTTGCAAGTGACATTTTGACTACCGCTCAAATGATTATGATGCCATTTAGAGTCTAATTATTGTTCCACCAAATATTCCTGGTATTAAATGAATGTTATCTGGGATTTAGAGAGGTGGCAGTCATGTGGTTACAGTGAACGGACCTATCTTTCCTGGTAGAAATAACATTGTTGCCAAATCCGTCTTCTTTTCTTGTGAGGGAGGTCATTTGGAGATGTCACCTGCTGTTTTGTGTGGGTGACTCAGGGATCTGCAGCTCTAGATTGGCCCCCACAGCCCCTCCTCCTGGGCCCGAACTGCCATCTCTCCGCCGGACAGCAGAAGTGAAAAGGGCCAGAAGCTACTACCTCTTTCCATTCCAAGGCCCCTACTCACTGTTACCTGCTGTCCACTGGCACACCTACCCCCATTCCCAGGAGTTCTCATTCCCCTCTTCGTCCCCCCTTCAGAACTCCGAAATATCTGCCACTACTTTGTTTCATAAAAGCAGTATCAACAGCTGGCACATCTGTGGCATTCACTCTGTGCTAGACACTCTTGTGAGCATTTTACATGTATTTCTTCTTTTTTCCCACGGGGGTCTTCCGGTGGAAACTGGAAAACCTATTAGAAAAATTCCGAAAGAGCTGTAACACTTATTTCTTCATTTAACCCCCATTACAGCCCTGTGGCTGATGAGTAAGGAGCTTAGAGCAAGCCCGGCAGAGCCTTCACCACGTGACTACTCTCTTCATCCTCACGCTCTGCCTGGGTGATTAACAAGCCTCTTAGATGTCCCCCCAAGAACACCTACCGTCTTCTGAAAAGTCCATTTTCATCAGTATTAGTTTTTCACTGGAGCCATTATTAAAATGTGAATGCTTTTATTTTATTTTATGAACATATATTCTGTTCCCAACCTCCCCACAACATTGAAACTGGAAATTTTTACTCTATCACATACATATATGATTGGGGGTCCTTAAAAGGGATAGGAAAACAGAATTGGGGTAAGCAAACGCTATCTCAGGGGCAGGTGTCGTGGATAACAAGTGCCCCCCGTGACAACCCAAGTTCATTTTTATCGTAAACGCATTCTTTGGGAGGGAGTCTCCTTTCGCGATTGAGGTACTGTTGGCCTGAGCCGCTCAGAGGTTTATCTAATCTTCATGTTTACAGAAGCGTAAGGGAGGACGTGGTATACATCCAGGCGATATGCCTGACATCAAGAATTTGGGAGCATCTGAAGCTGTCTGGGCACTTTTTCAGAGCCGGCGTGCTGTTGCTGTGTATCGTAAGATGCCAGGAGCCCGCAGGAAGGCAGAGGCAGGGGCTGTGATGCCGGAGCTCACACTCCTCTGAATTGCGGTGAAGGGCTAATTTGTAATTGTTGACCTGGATTTTCTAGCTCACTTTATATAAGACACCCCCATGGCTTCTTGTGGGATGCGGGTTGTTACCATTATGAGAAAGAAGTCCAGGCTAGGGGGGGCCTGTGAGAGTTGCTGCCTGCAGAGGCAGTGCATTGCCCGTGTGGTCTTCGTCAGACTGAGACCTTTGGGATGGGCTGGAGATGCGGCATCACCGGCTGCCGTGGTGCTGGTGGACCATGGCATCAGTAAGGTTTCGTGGCAATTCTGCAAGCTGGAAAGATCTCAGTCCTTAGTAGCCTCAGGAATCCCAAAGAGGCCATGGGAGCAGGGGCACCCATTAGTAGTAAAAAGCATTATTGAGTCTCTGAAATAGTGCGGGAAACATGTGGCCTTTTGGGGGGGCTTTTATTTAGCTGTTCTTCGCTTATGCAGCATGAGTGGGCCCGGTAAGCCATGTGGGCGGCACGTCTGTAATTAAGGTCTCAGAGGCAGCATTGTGGTTAAGAGCTCAGACTCCAGGCCGGGCGCGGTGGCTCACGCCTGTAATCCTAGCTCTCTGGGAGGCCGAGGCGGGCGGATTGTTTGAGCTCAGGAGTTCGAGACCAGCCTGAGCAAGAGCGAGACCCTGTCTCTACTAAAATTAGAAAGAAATTAATT